>OZ038382.1:38408546-38579225 GCA_964036045.1 Eutreptiella sp. 'Long Island Sound 2002'
GTAGTCCCCTGCCCAGGTCGGGACCCTTGGTACCCTTTGCCTCCAGAACCTCCACCACCAGGACGGTAGTGGTTCAGGTGTTGGTCGCTCTCCTTCTCCAGCGCCATCTCCAGGAGCAGCACGCATAGATCCTCGTAGCGGAGGGATCTAGCCTTGCGCTCAGCCGTCAGACGGCACTCGTCCCATAGCTCACGGGGGAGCTTGGGGCACAACCAAAACAGCAGGTCGTCGCTGCTGTAGGAACCGGGCGTCAGTCGTCCAGCCCAGTGGTCCAGGTCCGCCAACAGCTCGGAGACCCTGCCGGGTTTGGGGTTGTTGGGCAGGACGGGCAGGTTCTGGATCTCGGCCCTGATGGAGAGGTCGGTCTCGTAGGTTGGGTACTGCCTCTCCAGGGCAACCAACACGTCGGCAAAGGTGGCGGAGTTGGTGACGATCTGCCTGACCTGCTTCTCCAGGTACTTCGTCTTGCAGCACTGCAGGAGCAGGTCGCACTTCACTCGCCCACTCGCGTGGGTTTGGCCGGTCAGTCGTAGGAACCGGCCAAAGTTCTCAGCGAACTCGCTGAGGTCCTTGCCTGTGAATTCAGGCAGGTTCACCACTATCTTGGAGGTGGCAATAGCCTTCGCCTCCTGAGCTCGGCGTCCTTCAGGGCGTCGGGTCTTCTTCTTCTTTCTCTTCTTCTTCTTACCCTTGGAGTCCTCGGGGTCCTCAGGGTCTTCGTCATCCGATGGCGAAGAAGAAGTCATCGAAGGCGGCCCATCATCGGAGGGGTCTCCGCCTAGATCACTGGAGCCATAAGGCTCCACGTCCACCATAGCCCTTAGGGCTGTCAGCCCCAGCTGGTCCAGCTCGGCCCTCGTCGAGTTCGTCACGTGACTGTAGGGCGGCTGGGCTGTCCTCGGGACGAATGGGCTTCTTGGTACTGCTGCAGGAGTCGGCATCGGTCGGCTCCTCAGGCTCCCCAGGGTATTCGTCAACCCTGCCGCCAGGTGGTTAGCCTGTACTCGGTGGGGTGACATCCCCACTGTCGTAGGTGACGCATGGGACGGGATCATCAGGGGCTGCAGCTTCTCCCTGATCTCTTGCGTGAGGTCGCTCACGATTTTCGAAGTGGCTCCTTGGAGCACCTCGTTGATCTCCGACCGCGTCAGGGACCTGTTGGAGGATCTTCCCGATCCTCTACTCCTGCCTCCCAGAGACTCTGGTCCTCTCCTCAACCCACTCAAGGGTGCATACCCAGGTGCATACCCAGGAGCATACCCAGGAACTTCCATGTAGGTTCCCGTGGTGTGGAGTGGATGGGGATGGTCAGCCGCATACCAACGCGGCGCAGAGCTGGAAGCCACCGGCTCACTGGCAGTAGTTGCCTCAAGGAGCGCAGTGGTAGGTGGGCCCATGCCATAGGCGGGGTAGTGAGGCATGCCAGTAAAGCCTGTGCCCTCTGCCATAGGCTGGTTGGTTGTGGAAGTGGATGTAGCGGCGGCTGGGAGTGTGGTGGTTATGGGAGAGGGTGATGCATGGAGGCCAGAAGCGCTTGGTGCGCCTTCGAAGGTTGGGACATCCGTCGGGTCTTGCCCTTGCTCCTCTCCTTCGTCTGCTCCTTCTCCAGCATCCTTCTCGCTCTCGTTTCCTCTCTTCCTCTTCACAGGCTGAGGCTGAGAGACCATTTCCTTCACCGACAGGGCCCCAAAGGCCGTCTGGAGGCCATCCAAGGAGTCCTCCGCCGTATCCATTGGCCCATGTAAGGGCTCCACCGAAGGCACAGCGTCAGGCGCCGGCCTTGCCGGTGTCTCTGGCGCTGGCGCTGTTTTTACCTCGGTGTCCACTCTTCCTGGATCCATCTTAATCCACCCTTCTGCTTATGTTTGCCTGCTCGGAGCACTGGTTGTACGGCGCGGGGTCGCTGCCGGTGCACAGAGACAGGCTGCCTCTTGCTACCAGAAAAGTTTATAGTGTTTTCAGCACTGTGTTTTTGCTTCTCCTGCTGCTTGTTGTTGCTGTAGGGTGTCCTGCTGCTGGTTTTGGATGATGAAAAGCTTTTGTTTGTTGAAATACAGTAAAGCCAACTCAATCCAGGATAGCCCAAGCCAATAGTATGCAAGGAGAAGGTAATTCAGGATCAAAGCATGAAGGGCTGCAGTGTAAACAGTGAAAGATGATTAGATATTCACAGAAACTGCAACTCAGGATACAAATGAATGCATATTCACAGAGATAGCTGAAATGTTTTGGGAAAAGAGTTAGAAAACTGCCTCAGGATCACTCTCTCTCCATAGTGCCATCTTAGGAGATGTGCACTCTTTGTTTTGGGTCCCATATGTGCTGAGGTGGCATGGTATGTGGCGATGAGGTCACTGCCATGTCACATGGGATCTTCCTACTTAGTTGGGATCTTCCTACTTAGTTAGGCTGACCAGGAATTGAACCCAGGACCTCTCAAAAAGAGGTGCCTAACCCCCTATGGTGCATACCACTAGGGCAGATAAGTATTCATGGAAAAACATAGATAAATTCATAGGCTCTACCTTAGGTATGTCAGTGCTCAGTCAACTCAGGAAAAGATGTTTTACTTCTGATTGAAAGGGGATTAAGGGGTCCACTCCATATCCTGATTGGGTGTTTGGTTCCATAGGTCAAAATGTGTTCTCACCACTTTTGGCTGGACCAATACTAAGATAAAAATGCATGGATGCTCAGTGCATCTCTAATACAACTAGAGTATGTCCCAAAGCAATGGAAAAGCACTTTTTCTTACTCTCTGTCCTCTCCAACGGTGTCCATGGCATCCCACCCCCTTTTTCACCCACCCCCCCTCCCCCCCCCCTCCCCCCATCTACGACTCTTTATGCGCTATCACTCCCAGCCATGGAGGGCTGGGAATGGTCAGCGTCAGAGTCGTCACCATCGTCTCCATCATCGGACGCGGGCCGGCACCGGGCACATTGCCACCGGCTGTCAGGCTGCTCAATGTATGGGCCGTCCCGTGCCCGTTCCAAGCCAAAGCAGCCGTCGTGAATCCACGCTTCGCAGGTGTCAGACTGGGCCCAGTTTTCAGTGAGGCCGGTCCCGACATCATTGCCGCAAGGGCACGTGGTCCCATCATCCCACTGTTCGGGACCGGCCATCCATTCACATTCTTCCCTTTCACCACGACCGGCATTTTTCCCTTTGGTTGCCGCCACCTTGCGCCGGTTGCCGTAGCCGATAAAGGTACCGGCCTCGTCAATTATCACCAGTTGCTCGGGGGAGGTTATACCTTTTTCCACGATTGTGGTTTGGTAACCATTGAACCATTCCCTAACATACTCTGGAACAAGGGACAATGTCTTCTTCTTCACCACAAACCTTTTTGGTTGTCATACCTTCGTCCTCGGACTCTGCCACCTCGTCACTAACGGAGAACAACAGTCCCTCCGAACTTGAAGACTGTTCTCGACTCAAACCAACACTGCCCTCATCTAACTCATGCAACACTGCACAAGCAAATGGGGCTTGTTTAGCCAACCGGAGACTTGTGGAATCTGTCCAATTAAAAGACAAAAATTTTTGCTTTCATTGAGACCAGGGTGGCTGCCCCAGGGGGTTTCCTCCATGGACACCATTGGCAAAAAACAAGAAAAGCACCAAGCTCAAGCAAGGGTTGCTACAGTGCCGACAGGCAAAAGCCGGACCGGCATCGCCGAAGGGCCTGGGGCCCTCCCTCCCGAGTAGCCTGGGTCTGGATCTACCCGCATAACCACAAATTATAAGATTTGGTGCTGTGTAGCGCCCAAACAAAGCGCCACTGTGACCGGCGGCGATTTGAGCCGTCATTTGGCTAATGCGCATTTTTGCGCAATCGCTGAGGGCGCTCTGTTCCAAGCCAGATATCTGGCGATTTTTAGCACCGAATCTGGATCTGATGCTATGGGCCAGTAAGTAGCCTGGGTCCCATTCTGTAGACCCATCCAGAAATTTCTAGGAAATCCGAAAAATTTTTAGAGAATTTCGGCCGACTGTGAAGGACGGGCCAAAATCTGCGCGCATTTGGCGACTTACCCTATACTCCTTGGGGCTCAATCTCACTCCCCCCCCCGACTGAAGCCCTGGAACTCAGGAGTAAATACTCAGAAAAATAGGCTTAAAAATGATATTGTGGCCATAATCATATGCAGCCCTGTAAAATCTCTTAGCATTTACTATTCAGTCCAGAACTGGACTACCTTCAATACCAAGTATGATCACTGCACCTCAGTACCACAGTAAAGAATGAGTGGAATGACTTCGGAAAGCATACATGCGAGTTACCTTTCTTACTATACCACTCTTACCACAGCACAATAGGTGATTAGTTTGGAGCTAAAAATGCAGATACCAGAAGTTCCAGAAAGATTGTGCTCAAAGTGATATATAAAGCATGGACAAGGCGTAGGAATCCTTAGGGAAGCCTTACATAACAAATGCAGATACCGATTTTTGTAAAATCAAACTGAAATCAGCAATGGACAACACTTGGAATGCACTTCAAAATCAACCGTAGCTGAGCTTCTAACTCGCCAGGAACCGAAACCTGAAAAAATATTTGGACACCTGAAAAGCGCAAAGTGGGTAGAGGGGGAGCTAGGTGGGTATTTGGCTTAAGCCAGTCCGGCGATGGCTTAAGCCAGTCCGGCGCCTGGCTTAAGCCGCGGCGCCGCGGCTTAAGCCAGCCGGCGCCGCGGCTTAAGCCAGATTTGAGCCGCGGCGCCGCGCCTGTTCAGCCGCTGAAGTACCACAGACGAAAAATGAGAACGCAAAAGAATTTAACAGAAATTACGGTGCAAAATGGTTAACGCATTCATATTAAACTATGAATGATTGTTTTTCGACGAATATACCCTTGATTGGACGACGTAACCATAACTTGACACCATTATTTGAAATTTTGGAGATACATTCATCAAGTCACAAGGACCATTGGGCAATGATACATACCGAGTTTCGCAGCCGAACCATGCATGTACAAGGAGTTATTTGAGGTCGTTTTTTTTTGCATTTTGTGCTTGTTATGTGTTGTATCTTTGATATTTAGACCACATGGAGGGCCCAGGAGGTCAAGGAGTCATTGAGGAAGAAGTGGAGTATGAGTCCTCGGATGATGATGAGCCCATCAAGCAACAACGGGTAGGAACCGAGGCAATGCAACGGCCGCAGTACCAAACCCCGCAATTTGTTAAGCCAATAGACAAGATGACCCGGGACAAGCTCGGTGAAAAACAAAAGATGGTGAGACCTGATTTTGTGGTGCCCCACACCAACCTCAATACCAACATGCGTAATGATCCGTGAGTGCCACAGAATATTTGCATTCCAAGAAGCAATGTGTCACACGCCTCAAGTGGAATGATTCCGAGAAGGCATTGTTTTCTATCCTTGCTCCTCGCTTTCCAAAAGGTGACTCGGTAGATTTTCCTGCCATGATACTTCTCTGGAACAATGTTCTCAGGGCGGATGGTTGGTTTGAGGGTTTGCAGTATGACTTGAATCCATGTGATCGTGTAGCACTCAAGAACCACCATGATTATCGGAACACGAAACAGGCACAGCAAGTTACCCCAGCAGAGGTGCAAGATATGACACAACCGGTTGCCCAACAAGCCACTCAACCCCCACCTCCTCCCAATCCCACACCATCATCCACACAAGCTCCCGCACAAGTTGCAAGTGATATGCTTTTGATGATTCAGCGGGTTGATACTCACTTGGCTCAGTTGTATGCTCGGACTGCATGTGGTGAACAACTTTCGCCAGCTGAGTTGCATCAGTGTAAGCAGCTTTTGGAGTGGCGGGCTCAAGTGTCGAAGAACTAAGGACATTTCAAATTTCATGTCTGAGTTTTATGTTCCATAACTTCAGGGTTTGCCTGTGTGAGGTTGGGTTTGCCACTGCTGAGGTCCGAGTCAAGTCACAAAACCCCTCCCCCATCCCCCCCAAAAATATACCCATATGAGCTTTTTGGGTCCCCAAGATATACCCATATGAGGGTTTTTCCTTCCACCACTTTTAGGATACCCACCTAGCTCCCCCGGTACCCGCAAAGTGTAGCGCTGGGAGTTCTGGCGACTCCCGTAACAGCGCGCGTCCGCCGTGCGGGACTGGGGGCGAAGCCTCCAAAGTCCAAAAACTTTTGAACTTTTGTAAAAAGCGCTTCTGAAGCTGCAAAAAGCGCAGTTTTGTAAAACAAAGAATTTTGAAAACAACGAACAGCGAAAAACGCGATTTTATAAAGTGAGGCTTACAGACAGGCAAAATTTTTTGCGCGGGGAGGGTGCACAGTACAGCCATAGGGTAACTGTACGTTTCGCGCGCATCAATTCACCACTGTGCGTTTAATAGGCGAGTTTGAACATCAGCCACACATAGCACAACAGAAATATAACAATATGGTTGATCTTCTGGCAAGTGTTTATCAGTCGATTTGAAAGATTTTGATTGAACGACCTTATGTGTTGTGCAACGGGACATGGGCCGGCCATCCGGTTTCGTCAAAATGGGCAGTCAAACTGCGATATTTGGGACATTTGCACGTGTTCGGGCACACAACAGTGCTCGGTTGCGTTGGTTAGCACCAGCACTTAGTGTCGGTGTTGCCTTGTCTTTCACTTGAAATGTGCCAAACCTGCCACAATGTCAATTGTAAGAAGCAAAGGTGTGTTGCTTCGTGCTGGTAAAAGGTGAAAAGGTGCAAAAGTGGAAAGTGCGGGGAGTTTGGTGTTTTCTACTCTCCCACGTCCAAAAAACACGTGTGCAACAAGTCCCCGCAAGTTTTCCCACTTTTGAGGGAGTGGTGGGGGAGTGTGTTGTGCTGGTGCACTCCCTCTTGTGAGCATGCAGAGGGAGGCGGTCAGAGGAGGTGGCGGAGCAACAAGGGGGTTGGTCTCGATAGTCCAAATAGGTGTGCGGTTGCATCATGAGATTCTGCCTTGGCCATGAATGTACGCCTATTTCGGCATTCTGCGAGTGAAGCGCAAAATTCGCTACGGTACTTCCTTGGAGCACATTAAAATTTGAGCTAGCAACGCATGCATATTCGACGTGTGTCATATTCGACGTATCTTGACGAGTGCCATTGATTGTGATTGAATTGGGCACCGTGTGGGCTCATTTCAACCGAAGTAGTTCTTGGCAAGGCGAGCGAGGCTTTCCTTCATTTCCTTCATCCCATGACCCTCATGACTCCCCGTGAAACTAACTCCCCGAGAACGTAGCAAGGGGAAGGGAATGTAGAACGTTAACATCGTTTCAGTTCAATTATGTTTGTACAAGCGGCGACTTCTACATCTATTCGTTCGGCACCCAAAGGGCATGCAAGTTTCGCTCGAGGTATCATGTTGCTTATGAAAGTTGGTTTCGATCCCCTTTGCCCACAAAAAAAGGTACGCTGAAAAAGCGATGGGGAACACATACATCAATCATTTACGAACGCGCACGCCGTTGTCTCGCTTTAGAACCACCACATCGTGAAGGACAGTGTAATTCATCCATGGTGTTTTGACCGATGGGTATCATGGCGCAAGAAAGTTCGCGCAACTTCAAGGAAATGCATTCCTCTCCGTGAAAGCATTTCTACGACAATCGCGAAACATGAAGGGCACGCGAGTTAAGCTTTCTACAGTGGTCACTCCCCACGTTCTCTTAACAAAACCACTTTTTTGCAAGCAACAGCACAAGCGAGATCAATCACCGCCGGCAGCGCCAGCATCAAGCAGCAGCACAACTAGTAGCCGTGGCACCAGCACTAGCACTAATTGAAGTGCTAGCGCCATCAAGAGCATCACCACCATTTAGACAGTGTAACAACTTCAAGGCCTCGATGCTTCGAACTATTGAGCGCGCATGCCATCTCTTTATGCGCGGATCGCTTAAGCACGTGTTTTTGTGCTCATGAACATGCCGGGGAGTTGAGTACAAGCAAAAGGCACCCGGCCATGGCAATTAGTCGTGACCAAGCGAAAGGGCAGAGCTCGGGACGTTTGAGGCGCCAGTTGCGGGAGGACCTACAATACACTTGGTCGAAGAATTGTGAAAAATTGCACTTGTGGCGGGGGCACACTCACCAAGGCGTGTCAACATTGCTTGAGTACTCTCTTGGGAGGAATAGCCGGCGAAACGCCCGCACAATGCGTTTGGTGCAGTGTGTTGTTCGCCTTTCCGGTGGACTAACATTGTGTTTGAAACGTTGCGGCCTCCGTTGATGAAAGATCGAGACCTATCGGGTACATGCACGCCCGTCGACCGTTCAATCGTTCGGACACGCCACGGCGGAAAATGTCGTCAGCCAATTGCGAAGGACGTAGCACCCTAGGGCCACCAATCGTTTTTGCGTGTGCTTTGTCGCTTTGTCGTTGGCGCCTCTGGACACATTGGTAACCGTGACCCAAAGTTGGCAATATCCAAGACCATTGGAGCCAAGGGGCTTGTGCAAGTGCGTGTGCTTGTCGACGATTCTTGGCTCCAAGGTCGAAGCCAACCGTGTAGATCGAGTCCCATTGTGATTGGTTTGACAAGTGACCTTGTGTGACCTTGTGTGACACAGAGTATGCGACGCACTTACCCTCAGGGCCCCGCACCACCGGAGCACCGCGAACCAATGACGTCACCATGGACCACGAAGGATATGACCACAAGCCGGGCACAACACGAGGTGTGCGCTGACTATCACATCATCGGAAGTCGTTGTGCTTCACAAAAGAGGGTGCATCCGGCCGGAAAACCCTAACAACCCTCAAGGTGTTGCTAACCTCAAACCCTCCACACCTTTGCTCTTTATTGTTTTGTGAGTGTCTATTTTTTTTTCGTCTCAAACGCATTTGCGAGCAGTTTTCTTCGTGTCGTGCACACCTGCTCTTCATCACCAGCTTGCCTATGTGTGGCTCTCGCGGCATACTAATGGCATGGTGTGGAGTCCGTTTGTGCGGGGATCTCAAGCATACACAGACCCTGCGGATCCCCACGGACCGTGTACGTCGCAATGTGTGGGGGCTAAAGCAGAGGGAATTCTAAATTGATGGTGGGGTGCAACGTCAATATGCGTCGATCGCGCATCACGACAATAGATGAGGCAGGAGCAATTGATGAGACATCTTTTGGAGCAGGGGTGTTTACTAATGCGGGCGGGTCCAAAAATAAGGCATGGTGTTTTGTGGCCATGTGAAAGGTCATTTTGTTGGTGCCGAGCATGCTCGTGGAAGTCGCTCCGAACGTCCTGTGCCTGTGCAAAGAAATCTCACTCCACCACCATTGTGCACATGCGCATGCATTCCCTTGGAGCCCCAAGCCCAAACGATGCCCTCCATTGAGCGCCAACACAGGCTCACGCCCACAATCCCCCCACTCTCTTGCTCATCACGTGAAACGGTGCCAACTCCTCAATGTGCAACAATGAGAAAGGATTCACCTGGTTGTGGGTGAGTGATGCCTTTCGGTGGAAGGAGGAGCCGGTGTCGTCGGTCGTGGTGGGGTGGGGTGGCTGAATGGGGGAATGGGGGGCTAGCTTGTGTGTTGAGGGATTGGCGGAGGGCATCCTCGTGTGGCACGACTATAGGTTGGCCGTTGCCCTCTGAACCACCTCCATTATTCTACGGCACGGCGTTCTACGGCACGGCGTTCGCGAGTGTTCTACTAACGACCGTTGCAGTGGTGGTGCAGCTAATTCGTAGGCATTTGTCGAGACGGAGGCTTCCTTCTGAGCTGTACGTGGCCCTTGCAACTAGCGCCTACGGGCCTTCTCATGGTGTGCTGTGGCATATTCAAGAGGGATCGAGAGGGTAGGTGGAGAGGGAATGGGAAAGAGAGAGAGAGAGAGAGAGAGAGAGAGAGAGAGAGAGAGAGAGAGAGAGAGAGAGAGAGAGGGAGAGGGAGAGGGAGAGGGAGAGGGAGAGGGAGAGGGAGAGAGGGAGAGGGAGAGGGAGAGGGAGAGGGAGAGGGAGAGGGAGAGGGAGAGGGAGAGGGAGAGAGAGAGAGAGAGAGAGAGGGAGAGAGAGAGAGAGAGAGAGAGAGAGAGAGAGAGAGAGAGAGAGAGAGAGAGAGAGAGAGAGAGAGAGAGAGAGAGAGAGAGAGAGAGAGAGAGAGAGAGAGAGAGAGAGAGAGAGAGAGAGAGAGAGAGAGAGAGAGAGAGAGAGAGAGAGAGAGAGAGAGAGAGAGAGAGAGAGAGAGAGAGAGAGAGAGAGAGAGAGAGAGAGAGAGAGACAGAGAGAGAGAGAGAGAGAGAGAGAGAGAGAGAGAGGGAGAGAGAGACAGAGAGAGAAGAGAGAGAGAGAGAGAGAGAGAGAGGGAGAGAGAGAGACTTGTTGCCAATGGAGTGTGCATACACCATCAAATTATGCCAATTTCCATGTCTTTTCTCTCACCCTAGTTTGAAAGCCGGTTGGTAATATGGGTGTTCTTCACTTGTGTTTGTACTGCTTCGTCAGCAGCCCACGTGTGCCTCTCTTCGGGCTTGAATGGTAAAGTGGTATTAATTGCAGCCGTGAATGTAGGAGCGAATGATGCCGAGGTGTTGGGAAAAAAGAAACATGGGCCGTCCCTTTTCAAAGTGTGCCTGCGTACAGCACCAGGGGATTGCGTAGTGGCCGGTTGCTGCTGAGGGTCCATGTGGATACTGAAGGGTGAATTTTTTTTTGCTCTATGACCCCCTCCTCAGGGCACGCTGCAGGTGGGTGGGTGGGGCTGAGGGTGGGGGGGGGGGTCTGAGGGTGGGGCGTTGGGTTTGAGGGTGGGTGGGTGGGTCTGAGGGAGGGGGGCTGGGTCGGCCAGAATCCCATGGGCGGATCCCCCATCACTAAGCAATCCCCTGTACGGCACCCAGCAGAACCCAACAGACAGTGGCAAGGACCAGGGGGTGAAGGAGCCCTAACAACAGGTCACCCAGTGGTAAAGCCCCTAACAAGGGGGCCATTGAGTGGGGAGGGGAGGGGGTGGTTAGCAATGCAAAGAAGTCAAATGGGCGACACCAAATTCTTGAAGAAGTAACCGTGCCTCAGGCGTCTAGTGGGTCCATGCCATCCCAAGCGCAGCGTACGAACAGTCGTGCTCAGGCCGCATCCCGTGTGTTGTGTGGGTACCTTTGGTAGGGGGCACCCAAACGTGAGCACAAGGGCTGCAGCAGCAGCTGTGTCTCGGAGTTCAGGAACCTGCCCATTTGTACATGTGCATGGGGGTGGGACCCTGGCCCAGAACTGGTTCACGTCCCCACAAGAAAGCCCCATCCCTCCTTTGTGCCGGGCCGGATCTCGCTGTTCTTGTTTTCACCCCAATTAAGACGCTCCGATGCAAGTGTGCCCCTGAATTTTGAGACCCGTGCAGAATTGACCCCCCCAAAAATGGAAGTGCCCCTGAATGAACGTCAAACGCAGGACCCAGAGATGGTCCTGGGTGTTCTTACCCAACCGGGCCCTCATCCATGAGTCCCCGGCAGACACCACAGTGGTCAACTGAGCCGTACCAGGGTCGCGTACTGCCCGCTGTTGTTGTCCTCTGAGCCCGCCCCCCCTTGCCTCAACGCAGTCACACAGGCACGTCCTGCGATCCCGCTCCAGCAGCACCAACAGCACGCAAGCCCAAGGCAAGACACGACTGGGGGTATTGACGCGGTTGGGGCCGCCCGGGGCCTTGTGTTGTGGCGCACAGCCCAGGGACTACGCCATGAAAGGTTGCCCAAACTGCTTCCACCAAACAACACAGAAGCAAGACAAACCCGACCTCAAAAACGACAACAACAACAACAACATCTCCCCTACGACCCCCCCACCCCTGGGGACAGTGGCCGCACGGTGTGCCGGCGCACATGGGGGCTGCACAACAGTCTGAGGGCCGGTGAGGGGCCGGCTCGTGCTGCATACTTCACAAAGGTCCCTCATCGCCCCTGAGGCACACGTGTCTGCAGAAGTGTTTGCAATGGCAAAACGGAGGTGCCAACTCCAGTCCTTTCCTCTGCGTCCCCTTCCCTCCCCCCCCCCCCCCCCCCACATGGAAATGGCAAATCCGGGGTTCAGGTCCTTCCAGATGGGACTGCATGGGTGACACGACCACTGCAGGTCATGCTGTGACACGCACACCCAGATCCCACCGCGGAGAAACACAATGAGGCACACCGCCTCATGGGCGCACAAGTATGATCTTCATCTTCATCTTAGGGACCCTCCGGATTGATTCCATCTTTTTTTGAGCAGCTAGTAAATCCATATTTTTGCGTATAAAATTTAAAAAAAACCTTTAACCGAGAATGAAGATTGCCTCCAATTCAGCGGCCACTTCCATTTTGGGGAACTTCAAATTCACGTGTGCCATTTCATCGGGCGGCCCGGAGGTGGGGAGCACCGCCCTCTCATCCCAGGCTGTGCCGCACCGCATCCACAGATCTGGTGCACCGCTCTGCAGCACCGGGGCGCCGCCCAATGCGGTTGTACGGCAAAAAGAAGGGCCCCCCGGGGCGGCTGTCCGATGACACTATCATCGTGGACATTGAGGGCGAGTGGGAGATGGAGTACAAACTGGATCGGGTGAAGCAGATTTTGGAGCAGGTCAGTGTGAGGGATGTGGTGTGGGGGGGCGGGTGGGTGCAGGGGGCTCCTGGGATGACCGCAGACTGGGGGAGGGGGGGGGCTCAGAGAGATGACACGTCCGCCGCACTCCCTCCGCCCCCCACCCAATTTACGTGACGGCCGTGTCGGCGTTCTTCTGTGCGGCGCTCGCGGACTGCCCCCGGTCGTGGGAGGGCGAAAGACCACACGAATGCGTCCATCCGGGGGCCTTCGGTCCCATTCCGGGGCGACTCCCGGTGGGGCATGCCGCCCTGTTTGGCTGATCCTCGGGGCCCGAACAAGCACCGGTTGCCCGTTTCGTCGCCCGGACCGCGCCTCGTGGCCGTGCACTCTCAGCGTGGCACGGAGGGGCACGGAGGGGCACGGAGGGGCACGGAGGGGCATTGGATGGCGTGGGACTTCCGAGATCGAAATGACACATGAATGAACCGAATGGAACGGTTTTGCCGCCGGATGATGGGCCGTTTCGCTGGGTCATCCGACAACACTGAGGGCGGTTTGGGGGTACCTGTTGTTGTTGAAGGCCGCCCCTCCCGCAGGACCCGGGGCTGTGGGCTGCGCAGTGCGGGTGTTCCACTTGGGGCGATGCGGACGCGAAACGTGCGTGTGCAGTGTGGGCCCCGAGGCGTTCTGCGCGGGCAGTGGATGGGGGAGCGACGGGGGTTTGCGGGGTCATCGCAGTGCATTGACGGGGCGTGACCTCCAACGGGAAGGCGAGCCGGCACTTGGGGGCGGGTTTGGTCGAGCGGTGGCGGCACTTTTTTGTATTTGACAGTAAATGCCGGGGGCCCACGCAGGGATGTATGAGACGGGGAGGCACCTCAGAGGCGGCCCCGGCAGCGGTCAGACAGGCGGTTGGAGGAGGTTGCCAAAGCGGTTGGGGGCGGTTACTGTCGGTTACAAATGCCATTGAAGCCGGCACTTGGCGTCAGGAGACAGTGGCTGGGCATAGGCTGGGGGCCCTTGAGGGGGGGGGCTCCCCCCTTGCAATGCATCCCTGGGGCCAGGGCACTTCATTTGGGTCCCGGTCGCGCGCGGGGCGGGGGGGGGGGGCAGTGGTGCCGGGGCTGATGCAGGTCAGTGGATGTGCGTGGAAGGCGGATGTCGGTGGATGGGCCATGTCTGGGGGTTGGCCATGAACCCGGAGGTCGGCGGCCGGTGCGGCGGGGGGGGGGGGGGGGGCGCCGGGGGAGTCTGTCGCAGGTCTGGGGGACTGTCCGGCCGGCGGGAGGGAGGGAGGGAGTCCAGACCGTTGGCCATTGTGCGTTGCCCCCCCCCCCTCACCTCCCGCGGACCCCCCCCCCCCCGGCCCCCTAACCCCCGCCTTCGCCGGGGCAAAGCCGGCGCAAGGCCCCCCAGGACCAAGGGGTTGGGCTCTGAGGACCGGGAGGGCAGCGCTATGTGGCCCCGGGCACCCAGGCCCCAGACCTCCTTCACATCAAATGGGGGGGGGGGGGGGGCGGCATATCCCAATTGAGGGCCCCCGTGCCATCGGGGGGGGGGGGTACAAGGTGCCCACATACTCCACAAGTGCACACAGAAACACAGCGAGGCAGGCTATGGACGGCCTGTGGACAGAGGTGTGTGGACGGCAAAAACAGTCAAACGAACCCGGCAACAATCAGCACATCCTCAATACGCCAATTATTGGGCGCCGCTGACACGCAAACGGCACATCCCGCCACATGCAGCACAGCCCCGGCACACCAACCACTGGGCTCCGCGAACGCGGAAACGACACCAGCAAGAGCACCGGCCGCAGCGGCCGACAGAACGCAGCGACCCGACGCAACATGCGAAGGGAAGAACGGGTGACTGTCCAGGGCCCCGTAAAGGAGCAACAACCCGACGGAATGTCACACGGGGGGGGGGGGGGGGCGGCAGGCGTGTGGTACACATGGGGCGTGTGTGGCCCCCCTTCCGCCCACCGGCCCATCAGTGGGCCCACGCGCCCTACCCCTGCGGTCGGGCGGTCGCGTGTGCCCCAATCGCGCCTGCACGGCGCCTGCAAAGGGGGCGTTGAGAGAGGCCCCAAGGGAAGGCGAAGGATTGGGGAGGGGCCGAGCCCCGTCGGCCTCCAAGGCCTACCGCTGCGCCCCCGTTTGGTGCCCATCTCCCTTTAGATCTGATGGCGTGCGCCGATCCGCCCACCTCCTGCGGTCCGTTGCGGGTCCATAGCCCACGGGGGCCATCCGCTGTCCCGTGGCCCTGGGGCTGCCCTGGGGCCTGCCCCCCCCCCCCCCCCATCGCACGCGACCTCCTCCCCTATCCAAAGGGTGCCAACCACTGCTCAGGCCGCAGGCCTTTGCTTCACAACGGCCCCTGAGAGAGGGCTCACTGCAGGACAGCAGTTGGTCGGAGTTGCTTCTTCGGGTGGGGTCCGGCCTGTGCCGTCCTGTCCTCCTCACGCGCCTCGCAGCCGCTGCGTTGTTGCCCGGGCGCCTCGTGGGACGGCCGTCGCATCGCACAGCTCTGATCTTTGATTCCGAGCGATCTCTCCGTTCGCGTTCGCCGGGTCGCCCCCCCCCAACACAACCCGTGTTGGGGTCACACACACCTCCCCGTCCCTTTCTCCGCCCCACGGTCATGCACCGTAGGCGCGCCGGGGGCACCCCCCCCCTCTGTGGAAGCGATTCCCTGCCCCCTTCCCTCAGGACGGCCTCGGGATCATCCCCACGGACACGGGCTACGCCTTCGTGTGCAACGTGCACAGTCGGGACGGGGTGGCCCGCATCTTCCAGATCAAGAACGTGGGGAACGAGAAGAAGCCCCTGTCCCTCCTCTGCCAGGCATGTGCCCTCTACGATGCATTGGGGGGCCCTGTGCGGGGGGGGGGGGGCGGTCGACCGTCATTGGGCGGCCGGGAGGGGCCGCCGGCGCCACAAGTTCTCACGGCCATACGCTGCCTGCGGGTCATGGGGTGGGCGTGGCTGTCATGAGTTTGGGATGTGGGTGTTATTTGGGGATGGTCTCGTGGCAGGATGCTGAGGGTGGGGGGGTCTGATATGGGGGGGGGGGTGCGGAGGGTGGGGGGTTTGATATGGGGGGGGGAAGGCATAGCGAGTGAAGAGGGGGACGAGTAGGAGGAGGGGAGGGGTGCATGGTGCAGGGTGGGAGCAAAGAGTGCCGGCAGCTGAATGCATCAGAGATCGTTTGGTGGTACGTCAGAGGTCGACTACATGGGGCACCGTGGCACAGATGTATGAAGGAGAGCCGCAATTTGGGGCAAGGGGTTGGCAGACCACCGATTTCAGAGTGCGGTGGCTAACAGAGGGGGCGCTGCCTTTTAGGGGGCTGTCAGGGGGATGGAGGAAGTGGGCGGCCATGAATTGTGGGACGGGAGAAGGGGCTCCACCCGTCAGCGCACCATCGGAGTGGCTGAGGAGGGGGGGGGGGGGGGGTTGGCCACCCTCTTTCCGCCAGACCAGAATGGGATGTGGTTCCAGGTCCGGGATGCCGGCCCAGGGATCCGTTTCACAGACCACAGGCCCCAAGTGCCCATCACCCGCAGGACAATGCAGGCCCTACAACAGAGGCATCAGGAGAGGAGGCCATGCGGGGACCGTCTTCTCTCAATGATGCACAAGGCACTGGCGATGGGTGTGCCCGGGGCCCGAGGAATACCTCAAGAACAACCGGGCATTCCTCTCGGTGCTGCCGTGAAGAAGACCCGGAAAAGGGGGGGCAGCACTTCGAAATGAGGGAATGGGATGCCCCATTCCCCACCCCCCATTTTGGTTTGGGAGACCCAGAGGCAACATGCCCTGTCCCTGTGCTGCGCTGTGCACAGCGCACCCGATGAATGGGACGCAGTCCGATGGTCAAAGCACTTGGGGCCTGCCCACCCAGAACTGAGACCATCTCGTTCCCCTCCCTCTGGGGTTGTACACAACGCGGGTGATGGGGCAGGTATCGGGCCTGGGAGGGCTGGGGAATGGGTTTGGGTGGCGGGCGCTTGGGAGGGTGCTACCCTCCTCCAAGAGAACCCAACGACAGGTTTGCAGTTTGACGAGCGCCGATCTAACAAAGGCCCCCACGTTGAGTGTACTCAACGCCACCAAAATGCGCAGGACAGACCCTGAAACCACCAACAACCGACAGCATTTCACGTCCCGTTTGCCCTCCCCTGCCACGCGGCATGACCCCGATGGGGCACAACCCAATGACATCCACAGGGCCACAGTGGCCACCGGCACTGTCTTGTGTCCACATGTTTGGGGGGTCACAACATCCACCGCACCGGAACACTTCGCCCCACGGCTGAGCAGGGCAGAATGCCTGTGTGGGTCCCTCCCCCCCCACACCGGGTCCAAGGGGATACACACAACGTGGTGGTGGACACATGCAGGTCAGGTCCGGGTCAGGGAGCGCTAGAGCCATCGTCCGCTGGGCCGTTTAGAGACGCCCAGGGGCAGAACGTCCCGCCGTGACCCACCCACTCCGAAGAGCACGGCCCCGGGGGAGTGGGGCATGCAGTGGTACAGAGATGAGGTGGGCCCCAGGCCAAGCCAGACCCCTGAGGGGGGGAAGGAGCGCACGCTCTGGCCACCAGCCCCGCCGGCAGACGGGGGGGGGGGGGGGGGCAGCCCTCACTCGTGGTTGGCACAGCGCGTACTTGGGGAGGCAGTGGTGCGTCTGCCCCTCAAGCTGCACCTCCGCCCCCGGGGGGCGCCCAGGGCGGGTGGCGGTGTCCCCCGGCCTGACCGGGGTCGACGCCTGCAGTGCCCCTTTGGAGCGCTTCGGGTGGTACCACACTATCAAACAGAACATGTCCTGCGCAGACGTACGTCCGACAATGATCAAGTCCGTTGAGAGCCACAGGCACAATCATGAGCTCATGGCCCAAAGTGCCGCCGCCACCCCCCCCCCCCCCACCATTGCAATACGGCCAACGCCCCTTGGGCCCCTGGAGACTTCACCGCCGGCCGGCGGGTTGCATTCTGCCGCCGGGGCCCCTGGAGGCCTCCCTGTCTTACCAAGGGACCCCCCCACCCCCCAAAAGGGAAATGCAGTGTCGGCCCATGTGAACAGTACAACTGCTGCAGTGCTGCACTTCCCTTTGTCTCCCGCTTCCCTCCACTTCCCGCATCCCGACGTCTTGGGGGTCTGGGAGGTCCTGCACATGGGGGCATGCGGGGGCCCACCAGGCCCTGTGCCAAAGCACCCGTTGGAGGCAGAGAGGACGTGCGTTGGACGTTCATGTCCGGTGGAACGCCTCTCCATTTTGTCGGTAGGACTTGTCGACCATCTCGAAGTACGGCACGTTCAATAACTCCCACTTTCAACTCCTGAAGACCTGCCTGCCAGGGCCCTACACCTTCATCATCCCGGCCAGCAAGGAGGTCCCCAAGGTGGTTGCTGCCGGGGCGCCTCAGCATGGTCGTGGTTGTTGAGCGAGGGGCGTGCGTTTGTGTGGGCAGCGCACCGATATGGGCACGGCGTGTGATGCGTTGGATCAAGAAGGCCTCAGGGCCACCCCCCCCCCCCTGGGGGTCGTTATGCGAGCGCACACCTCCCGACCATTGCTGTCCCAACTCCCTGTCGTCCTTGTCGTCCTTGTACAAACCAACTCAAACCGGCAGCATCCCCCCGACCCGACCGTACTCAAGAGCCACCTCTAACCCCCCCCTCTCCAATCTTGCAGCCGGCAGCAGTAATCGCTACACCTCCTAACCCCCCGCGCCAGTGACAGCAACGCAGCAGCAGCACTCGTAGGAGTAGCATCACCAGCAGCAACAGCAGCAATAGTGGCAGCAGTGGCAGCGATGGTAGTCGCCCCTCCGCCTCCAATTACGCACCCTCCGCTGCTGTTTCTTGAGGTGGTGCACTCCAACGTCCAGAATTGAAGGCCCTGGCAGACCCCTGCCCGAAAAGAAAAGAGCCGTAAATCCAGCCCCCCCTCGTGCCACCGCCGGGCATTGTCCCGCCGCCCCGCAATGCCCCCGGGATCCGCCGGCTGGGCCCAGAGCACGTGACCGGCGCACGCCTCCGCTCTCCCCTCCGCCCACGCAATGCCCCGCGGCAGGTCAACACCACTGAACAGACCCTTCCCCAGACAAGCGGGTGACCCCCCTCGGCGGTGCACTGCCCCCACATCGTTCGGTTCTGTCACCCCAAGCCCCGTGTCCCCGTCAACAAACACACACACACACACGAGGGCACGGGGTATGTCTGGAAACGTGCGCGGGGGCCGGCGCCCAAACCGTGAAGGGCCGATCGGACGTTGTGTGGAATGTGTGGCTGCATCGCCGGGGCGCGTGCGAACGGCAGGTGCCCCGCGCGCGCGACGCGCCGTGCGCAGGGCCTGCGCGGGCGGTGCATCCGCTTCCCCCGTCCACAACACCTCCAGCCCCTGAGCCTCTCCCTCCCGCAGCCCCACGGACCCCTCCCGCATCATCCGCGGGCCTGTCTTCGGACTTCAAACGAGGCATTTGTAAGTGCGTGCAATTCGGTAGCGTCCCGAATCGGCCAGTGACCCCCCGGCCACGAGGGCGGGGGGGGGATGGGTCAGGCCCCCGGCGTTGCCTCGGGTGGTGAACCCCTCGCCCGTTCCCGCGGCTCGGGGCTCAGGTGTGGATGCAGCACAAGTCCCATCAGAAGGCCTGGAAGCGGAAGGAGATCGGCGTGCGCATCCCGGACGACCCCATCTGCTCCGGCCTCTTGAAGATGCTGGACTTCCCGCTGCTGTGCAGCACCGTGGAGCCGGACCAGGGCATCGACCCGTACGAGGTACGCCCCCGAGCCCCGGGGAGGGGGGGCAATGGCCCGCCCGGGGGGTGTGTGCCGCCGGAGGTGCAGCATGGACTCGGCGGATGGAGGATGCCCCCGGCCCCATGGCCCGATGCCCCTTGGACTTGGACTGCGCCCCTCCCCCCCCAGACGAGGCTCTTCTTGGGACCATGCAGAGGACGCCCGCCCCCCCCTGCCCCTCCCTGGGCCTTTCTGCTCCAGCGCCCTGCCCAGTCTGCAGGGGACATGTGGAAGGCGACCTCCATCATCGTGCCATCGGCGGCACACACATCGGGTGGGCACGACTGAAGGGGCCGAGAGGCCCACAAGAACAGACTCCACGGGACTTGGACACGCACCAGCCACCCACCGCAGCGAGGGGGAAGAGGGGCCCCAGACCCAGGGTCACGAGGCTCATGCTGCCAGGAGTCATGGAGGAGAATGTGACTGAGACTAGGGATTGGGGGGGGATTGGGCCTTCGAGTAGGAAGAGGTGGGCCTTTTCTTCTGGAACACAATGGAGGGCAAAGAGAGGCATGAGGAGGCTCGTGGTGCAGGCGTGTTGTGCTGCCGGTGCCGCAGGAAGAGACATACCACGAGAAGCCCCCAGCCCGATGGACTCCCAAAAACTATGTGCCCGTTGATCTGTTGGCACATGGCTCTCTGCACCGGAGAGAGTACACCCGTGGCTCCATATTGAAAGTGTAGGGAATGGTACCCTTCTACTGTGGCTCAGGGAGGGGCATTGCCCCCAAGCCCCCGCTGTAGATGTGTGTGTTTGGGGGGGGGGGGGGGCTGCTGTCCCTTCGCTCTGCCCATGAGCAGAGCGGTCATCATGCGCAATGCTGCACCGCGCACACAACCTGTGGACGCTGACATGACGAGATGGTGTGCCGTCAAAGGGGGTGCATGGCGCCCTGTGCACGCGCGGTGCACAAAGTTCGTACAGGACCATTTCCGGGATGGCACAACGGACATACGGGGACAGACCCAGACCCCGGCTCCGGCCCACCTCAGGCAGTTGCATTGCCATGGGTATGGGTATGGAGCACAAATGGTTGGGCACAACAAGCGCGTGCGACATGGGAGGCCGGGTCTGGGCTCATGTCCCCAAGTGTCTCCTGGACCGCAAAACGTGCATACCCAAGGCAAGTAAGTATCCTCGGGGGCTCACGATGCCTCCTTTGACATTGTAGGAATGTATAGGGAACTTACGGTTCCCTCTAATGGGTTTACACCCCAGCAAGTTGCAGAATCAAGGCAACCTCAAAATTCACGGAACTCGGAATCTGTGAATTTGTCCAAATCGTTCATACCCATTGTATCCAAAAATACCCTCAAACAATACACACTAATGCGATGCACGAAATCTCTCCCTGCATTTCTGTACTGTAAAACTATATAATTAATAGCGCGATCGCACGCGCGCTCATCCTGGCTGCGGGCAGCCCCAGCTGGGCCTGCGCCTGTCACACACCCCGCCAATCCCTTGTCGCGGCCACTAGGCCACCTGCAAGGGCTGACACAAACCCAGAGGGCATGCACAGCCACTACTGTACAAAAAAATTGCTGAAATGGACTGAGATAATGTACAATATCCTACCCCCAAGACCTGAAGTCCTGATCTAAGATCCCTCTACTTTCCTTCGGGTATCCCTACATACTATTCTGAGTGGGGGGGTCACTGCCACCTAAAAAACCCAGCTAACTATGGGAAAAAATCTCTCAGAAAGCACGAAAAGTCAAATAGAATACATACCTAAGCAAAGATTCCGCTCTAAACCCCTAGCCTAAATCTCAGAGGGGCAGTTTTCCAAAAACTGAAATCCAAAACAGTTCTACTTATTGTTCCACTACTTATTGCCCATGCCATGTTGTCTAAATTGTTTTTCTGCACCAGTCAAAACCCTGCTCAGAAGTTTCCAAAAAGGAAAATTGACAAACAGGCGCACAAGCAGCAAAAACAGGGCAAGCAGCACACAACAAAAAAAACTGTGAGTCGTTCTGAGCTGACCCACTGTGCTGAGGACCCTTAAACTAATGTACAAGGCTGCAGGCCTTTGATCCGGCACTTAATGTGCCTTACCCACTTACCTGGCTTCATGGGGCGTTAATGAAATTCATTTTCCACTAATATCGATCTGCGATGTTTGTCCCAATCCGAAATCCTGAAAACAGAAAACAAGCAGACAAATGGATCAGGGTTCAGAAAATCAGCGGGTTAGGGCAAACGAATGCATCTATAGATGCAAACAATGAATCACGCACGCACACACGTGTATGCACGCGCACGCAACATTGGCTGGGTGCCACACACATGAAAATGGAACACGACCTGGCAGCACATATGCAGCTGCTGGCTCTCACCCTCTACGCTGTGCTCTGCCACTGCCACTGAGCGCAAACAGCAGAGCAAGACTCTGTAGAATCTTCTCACGCCCAAGCCAAAGGGCACTTATACAAAAAGTGCACGCAAGCACCATTTGTGGGGGTGGGCAGTCCACTGCAGATGCAAGATGCAGTGGCACCACAATGAAAAACAAACAACTCAGTTAGTTGCCGAGCCAATCCCCACCCCAACATAAGACAGCGCAGAGTCACATTGTGGCTCTTGTTTTTTAACTCTTTGCTCCTGTTTGAGAGCTAGAGCGCGTCCGTGCATCTGCCGGTGTTCTTCTCTCTTATTTACTCTTAGGGCAAGTTTTTTCTTTGGAGTCTTTGGAGCTGTATGCTGACATGTTTGTGAGCACCGCAGGATCGCTTGCATGTCCAGCCCGTCGGCAAAGGTCGAGTCCTGTTGCTCCCCAATTTTTGCCTCTTCTTGGCCCCATTGGCCTAACAACGACCTCACGATGTTCATGTTGTGGCACAGTCCACGATGCTGGTCATGGGGATACCTTGTTTACCGTGCTCCATTCTTTAGGGTGCAATCCCCTGTTTGTCTTGTCCCCTTTTCGTTTACGAACAGGGGATCACTATCTCTGTGTGTGTGCAGATTTGTTGAAAATTTATTGTGTTTTTGTGAAGCAGCATGCAGGTCTTTCGCTCCCCGTTTAAGAGTGCGTCGTCTAAGACCCCAGACCAAGGAGCTTCGGGCTCTGGGGCGGACGCGCCGGTGCAGGACACCAGCCAGATGTCGCCTGAGGAGCTGCGCGCGTTGCTGCAGTCCCAGCAAGAGGCGATCGGACATCTACAAGCTCGGTTGGAGAGCCTGGCCGTCGCGGAGAGAAATACGGTGCCGGACTTGACTGCAGAGGCAGTGGAGCAGATGCTGGGGGGCGACAAAGTAGCCAGCTGGATGCGCCAATCAGGCGAGGCGGTGAGGGATTACGTTAGAAGCGCAAGTGCTGCACCGGTCAGGCCATCTGACGTGATGGGCAACGCGATGGAATGCCCGAGGGGCGACAGGCTGGCCTACAGGGTTTGGGGTATCATCCTCGACTCCCAGCAGGCGTACGCCCAGAGGTTCACGTCGGAATCCAGCAGTCGGGCGGACCCGTCCAACCCGCTGGATGCAATGAGCTGGCCGGATGCGGTCAAAAACGGCGGACCGTCCTTTAAGTATAAGGGCATCGACTTCGCTATGCGACAAGGCGTCCTTCATTGGATGACGAAGAAAGGAAGGTGGGTACCGATATCAGCCCGCCCGTCTGGTGACTGCCAGAGACGCGCAAAAGAGGGCGTCCCATCGGAGCAGTTGAGGCACTGGCATTTCCAGTGTCCCCACTGGTCCTGACGGGACTGTCGCCACTGCGACAGGGCGGGGTGGGGATGGCCATGTTGGTGTGAAGATTCCACACCCGCGCGTCCAATCTCCACCCGGGAGGCCTTACCTGCTGCCAGAGCGACCTTCAGCGCGGCGGCGGCGGGGTGGGCAATGGCGATGGCGGCTGTTGGATCATTTAGGGTGGCGGCCGTGGGCGTTCGGGGCTGGGCCCCAAAGACGCAAGCCAGATACCGTTCCGCCCTGTCCGCGGTGGCGAAGTATGAGGGAACCAGGGCTTTGCGGACGCCGCTTACTGACACGCTGTCTGACTTCTTGGCGTCAAGGGTCTCTATGGGGCAGGCCAGATCCACCCTCAGGGGTTATGTGTCCGCAACTCGGGCGGCAGAAGATATCAGGCTGCTCCCGGGCTGTGTTCAGGCCATCCACTGGAGACTTGCAAAGTCTGGAAAGCCGACACCGGGGCAGCCATACCTGGGACCGGAGGGTCTCTGCCTCCTGTGGGCCAGAGCGGCCTCGCCGGTTGAGCAGGCAGTGGCAGCGTTGGCGAGCCTCAGTTGGCTTCTCTTCTTGCGAGTCTCAGAAGCGGTGTCCATCACGCCAGCTGGACTGGAAAGCGATTCCGTGGTCCTGTTCGTCACTACCAAAGTTGGCGGCCACAGGGAGGTGCGGCGCCCACTTTATGAGTGGGGACGTTCGTGGGTCCGATTCCTTAGATCCTTCGCCGCGGCGAGCTGCATCCCGGAGGGTCAACCGTTGGTTAGGGGAGGGGTTGAGGCAATGGAGGAGATCTTCGCAGACCTCCTCCGTGACTCCCCGTATAGTGGCCATCGATGGCATTCCCTGCGGCGGGGGGGCGCTGCGGCCGCCTTCCACCGCTCCCCAAATGTGGCCTATTTCGTTTGGTGGGGGAGGTGGAAGCGGCTGGCCACGGCGTTGGAGTATGCTCTGGGCTACTCTGACCCTGCGGTGGTTGGGGCTTTGGAGCTTCCATGGCCTGTTGGTGGCCAGGCTCCTGATGAGCGTTTGGCTGTGCTGCTGGCCGACGTGTGGGGTGACCCCATGTATGCTAATCCCGAAAGGCAGTCTCTGAAGGCGTCGCTGGAGATCGCTGACCCGGTGCCTGCGGGGCCTGTGGTATCTCTTCCTGATGTGGATGTGGCGCCGCATCAGGGGGAAGTGGGAGACGTGGGGTCTGATTCGGATTCTTCGTCCGTCCCCTCGGAGTCTTCAGCCTCCGCCGTGCCCACAGCAAGTGCCTGCGGCTCCCCCGCGAAGTCCACACCGCCCGATGGTCCGGGGGAACGCCCTCCACAATTCACGCCGGGAACCGGAGCTCAGGTCGGGAGCGGCAAGAGGAGGCTGCGATCTAAGGGAACCGGCAAGACACCGAGAAGTGGCACAGCAAAGGTCGACGGCGATGGTAAACCGAGGCCCAAGCGGCGAGCCGTTGGTCTGGGCGGTTCCTTATCTGTCCAGCGGCATCATGCGGCGAGCGCGAAGGTGGGCCTGGGTAATGCAAAAGCCAGGCGACCTGCCTCCAAGAGGAGGCATCCTGATGGGCCTCCAGTCGGGCCTGCCAGCAAAGTGGCTGTTCCCCACAGGAGAGTCAGGGCCAGGGCGGCAGTGCATCGACAGGCAAGCGCGGGGGGGGGGGGGTCGCCTGGAAGTTCGCCCCCCGTGGGGGCGATTCGCGAAAACCCATCTGCCTGTGACGAGCCTGTTGGTGGCCCAGTGCTGAGTTCAGCGCAGGGATCACTGCAGATTATCACCTTGGCGGATGGGGGGCCCCGCCCTCTGACCAGGGCAGACCTGTTGTATGTGCGTTCGGAACCAGTTCCGTTATTTGTCCAGTTTTTGCAAGCCTTCTTTACCTTCTTGCCGTGGCTTCACCAGGCACTATCTTGCGGGGTTCTGTTACTCATGAAGCGACTCCATTTGTTTGTGCTTCGTTTGTTTGTGACGTGTGAGGACTACCGTCTGCGGTCAACGCCGGATATAATTTTTAACGCACTGTCAGAATTTACCGCTGAGTCTTGGCAGGCTCTTTTGCATTTGTCTACGTCGCCGGTGCCGCAGGTGGGCAGGGTGGACCCAGAGCTGGTGGAGAGGGGTTTGGGGGCGGTGGGTAACTACACGATTTTCGGTGAACTGTGGTGTCAGTTGGCCCCCCCGGATTTTGAGGCGTCTGTGTCTAAATTTCACTTGGAGAGAGAAAGTCACTCGTCTAATAGGGAGGCTTTGGTGCGGCCCATGGTTAAATGGTTGTTGCGTGAGGAGATAGTTACCATTATGGATGAAAGTTGCCCCTTGAGGGCGACCTGCTGGCCGTTTGTGATCCCGAAGTCCACAGAGAAAGTGTCCCTTATCTTTAATCTCGTTGAATTCAATGAGAGTTTGCATAAGCCGCTGTCTTTCTCGCTGGATGGTTGGGAGCAAATCTCCAAGAAATTGGCGGATTGGCCGGCCGATAGGCCGTTGTTTTGTACACACGTGGATCTTAAAAACGCTTTTTGGAGTTTTAAGTTGCCAAGGCGGCACGAGAGGGCCTTTCGGTTACGGATGCGTTGGGAAGGTGTGGAGAGGGTGTTTTGTATGTCGCGGATGCCGTTTGGTGGGAAACATTCCCCGCTGTTCTGTTAGACGGCGTTGGGAAGGATAGTGCGCCCCTTGATCCCGGAGGGATACGCCCTCTTCCATTATTTAGATGATTTTTTGATTTTGGGGCCGGATCCAGCGCGTTTGCGTCTTGTGACTGCTCGCGTGGTCAGGGCGCTAGAGGAGGCTGGTTTTATGGTGTCGGGAAAGAGTACGTTGGAGCCGGTTACGGACATATTTTTCCTAGGGAAGTACATCAATTTAAGAGTGCGCACGCTCCGTTCACATCCACGGGCCTTCCTCCAGATGTTCAACATTTGGCTCAGGCTGGCCACGAGGTCCAGACCTTCTTCCCGGTTACTCTCCAAGGCATTGGGCTTCATCCATTGGCACTTTAGACCCCGTCTGGGGGGGGGGGCTACTGCTCGCGGGGAGCTATTGTTGTGATCGGTGGGGGGGGTTTGAGAGGCCCACGCCACTGAAGGTGCTGCATGGACTGTGTACCGCGATCGTCCGTTGTATGGAGACTTGGGAACCCCCGGCACCGGCACGCCTTGCTGTGTTTCATGCATTGTCTGCTACGCCCAATTTGTGGGCTGTTCGCCACTGTGTGATGTTTGGAGATGCTGCTTTGGATACCATTCGATATAGGGGAGGGGCATTCATCCCGCGATTGTCACGTGTCCGTTCCCAGGTGATCCCCCCTGCACGTCACACACAACAGAGCGCTGAGCTTTGGGTCTTGGTGTGGTTGGTAAGGTTGGCGGTCAGGTTGGGGTGGAGATATGTCGTGCTCGTCACGGACTCTCAGGTATCCGCGTGCCAGTTGGTGGCCCTGCGGGCATCCACGTGGCTGTCAAGGCAGCAGAGGCTTCTGAGGGCCCTGGTTCTGAGGTTGCTGCAGTCGGGTTTGGTTGTGGAGGTCCGGCTGGTACCGGGCGTGTTACAGCCGGCTGACCCGCCGAGTAGGTTGGATTCCAATTTCCAGTCTAATGTGCAGCGGGCGTGTATCCGTGCATTTCAACTCTGGCGGGTGTTGCTGAAGCACCCCCGCGAGGTGGTGTCGGTGGGAGGGTTGGTCTTGTGAGGTGTTCTCTGTTAGTTTCGGGGAAACACATGGTTCGCCATTTTCGCGGTGCTCGGCACTTTTACCATGCCTAAACGTGGAAAACGCCGCCGCCGCAGGCGTGGGAAGTTTCGTCACCGCCGGTCGGTGGAGGCGCTGCAGCGCAGGCGGGAACGTGCGCAGCAGCACCTCAGGGTTGTGCTGGACAGGCGCCTTGCCTGGCGGCCGGTGAAGCGGATCTGGCTGGGCCTGGCTGCTAGGCTGGTCTTCATGCGGCCTTGCTCGAAGGAGGATGCTCCGGGGGTGCTGCAGTTGGCGGCGCAGGACCTGGCCGGCCGTCTGCGTGGTGTTGCGGAGCAGCAGACGACCCCGACCGGTGTTGCGAATGTTAAGGGAATGGGCGGGAATCATCTGTGCCGCCATCGTTGGATTGTGAGGGTTGGGAATAGTAGGCTGTACCTTAGTCTGTCGTCGCACACGAAGGCTGGGGGCCAGCGTCTGCCCTATATATGGGTCCAAGGGAGGCAGGTGTTGGTACGGCGCGTGTGCTTCATGTTCCGTGCTTTGTGAGCACCCGCCGTTCTGGACATGCGGGGTCTGGAGTATGGGGCCTGTGCCAGCTGGCACTGTACCCTGTGGTTGGCGCCGGCGCCGTGGATGTTTGTCTGCGGGCACCAGGCGCTGCCCCCCTGGGGATTCGAGCGCGGTGGCTGCAGCCCAACGCCGATCCTATATATGGTACTAAGGGGCGCGCGAGTTTGCTGTAATGCATGTGCTATTTCCCTGTGCGCTGGGGACGCCAGCCGGTCTGATTTATAGCTATGCGTAGGATCAGCATGTGTACTGGTGCGGTGCGGTCGTGCAGCGATACGGGCCGCTGACGTGAGACATGGGTGAAGATTTGACGAATGGGACTGCAGCACACTGAACTCGCACACTGGAGTTCACGCCGGCGCTGTGGCTGCTTGGCTGCGTGCGCTGGGCACTGACCCAGTTTGGGTTTGTATTGTCTGTAGGTTCCGACATGGTGCGTCTGTTTGGTCTGTGCATGGGAACAAGGATGAGGGGTACCAGAGGTGAATTGTTGAATTGTCTTGGTGCTTTGTCCTTTGTGATCCCCTGTTTGTCTTGTTCCCTTTTCGTTTACGAACAGGGGATCACTATCTGTGTGTGTGTGCACATTTGTTGAAAATTTTTTGTGTTCCCACCACCCGCCCCCGCACCCGCCCCCTCACTGTGTTCGGCGGTGCAAGGAGAGTCTGAGGTTATTTTGTTGTTAGGTTGTCGATACTTGCGGTATATTTCTGTCAGTTGTTATAATTTGGTGGCTTAGGCCTGCTTAAGTGCTGCTTCACGTGTTTGGATCGCCGGTGTGTGTACGTGTGTGGTTGTGTCCCATAGACCCGGCGGGGTCTTTTGGAGAGCGCACACTAAGGCCTGTGGCGCTATGGGCGAGTACAGCTTTGGTACTCTTGCAGGCGGTGAAGTCGTCCGCAGCACTCTGACTGGTTTGTTCGGCCAGAGGTGAATTGTTGAATTGTCTTGGTGCTTTGTCCTTTGTGATCTTGCTCAGGTAGCCCCAAGATGGCATGGGTGAGGCAGCCATTTTGCCCACACCTGGACCCCAATAGGGTATGGATTATGCAATCACTATGGACCCTTTATGCATTTCGGTGAACCCTAAGACACCAAGCGATATGTAGCGATTCCCGGTTGGCAGCAGTTCCGTAGCCAAGCACCCCACATGTGGGCCCTCAAGACAGTAGGGCTCGTGCAGCCTCTTTTGATACCCACTTCGGGCACACCCAACACGGCAAGGGTGACGTAGCCAATTTCCCCTCATGTGGGCCCCCACGACGGCAATGGTTGGCATGTTGTCACTTTTGCTGCATCTCCACTTCGGGCTTCCCAAGGCGGCTGGGGTTTTGTGGTCATTTTTTGCATAGATTGATCTCAAAGGGGGAGGAATTATGCGGCCAATTATGATCCTTTCCCTCCTTCGTTCAACCCCAAGACGAGAGGGGTTATGTGGCCACCTTTGTTTTCGTCTCCACTATGGGGACCCCCAAGCCCAGTGGTCCATATGTGTGTCCAAGGATGCTGGGAGTGATCTAGCTTGGTTTGATTTTGTCCTCCCTTCTGTGAATCGCAACATAGCACGGGTTCTATTGCCCCTTTGCCCACAAAGACGGCAAGGGTTGTGCATCTCCTTTTGGTGGCATCTCTACTTCGGGCAAACTAGGGATTGGAGTGGTGACAACAATGGCAGAGGCACCCATCTTTGCTTTGGGGACTGTCAAAACGCCAAGGATCATGCATCCAAGTAGCCCACATGTGGACCTTCAAGGCAGCCACTTTCCATTTCCCCCCCACGTCCGCACGCTTGCTTGCGTCTCCGGGACCTCAAGACGATTGGGGTTATGTAGCCACTTTGCCCTTAGATGGAGCTTAGGAGGGCAGGAGTTGTGCGGCCACTTTTGATTTCGTCCCCACATTGGGGACCACAAGACGAGAGCCAATTTGCCCACATGTGGACCCTCGAGACGTCAACGCATATGTTGCCAATTTTTTTTGTGCACTTCGGGAGCATCCAAGGTGGCACGGGTGATTTAACCACCTTTGGTTCTGTCCACCTTTTGGGCAGCCCCAAGATGGGTAGCCACATGCGGAGGCCCAAGAAGGCCGCCTTTATGTAGGCCCTTTTTGTTCAATCTCCAAGGATCCCCAAGTTAACAAGGGTTAGCTAGCCAAGTAGCCCATGTGTTGGCCCCGAAGACCGCATGGGTCATCTAGCAATTTTTGATTATGTCCCCACTTTGGGGACCCCCAGGATGGCACGGGTTGTGTAGCCATTGGGCCCAGATGTGCGCTTCCAAGTCCGCAAGGGGCATGTAGCCATTTTCGGGTTCATACGCACTTTTGGGACCCCCAAGACGGCATGGGTTATGTAGCCATTTTACCCACATATGGGCCAGGCAAGACGTCGGACGCTAGGTAGTCATTTTTGGTTCCATGTCCATCTCGGTGATTCCCAATAAGTCTGTGGTCATGCAGCCAATGAGCCCACATGTAGGCCACCAAAGCTCTAAGGGGTATGTGGGCCCCAATGTGGCGGGGGCCACTTTTGATTCCCGGTGTGGGAACCGCGAACACGGCAGGGATGATTTAGCCAATGTGCCCACATTTGGCCCTTTAAGACGGGTACGGTTTGTAACCACTTTTGTTTGCCTGTCACTTTGGAAACCCCCGAGTTGCCAAGGGTTAACTAACCACCTTTGATTCTATCCCCACTTTGGGGACCTGCCGTGAGTTGGCTATGCAGCCAATTGGCCCATGTGCTGATACAAGACGGCAGGTGTTATGCAACCTCTTTTGGGACCTTGTGCACCTCTCAGACCCCGAAGATAACAGGGGTCATGTAGACAATTTGCGCTTGTGTGGGTGCCCAAGACAGAAATTGGGTACGTGACCCCTTTTGATTTCTTTCCCAGTTTGGGGACCCCAAAGACTACAAACAGTATGTAGCCAGTGTACCCGCATGTGGCCATTCAAGACGGCAACAATTTGGTCGCCGCTTCTCGTCTCCAATGTTGAGGCCTCGAATTTGGTAGGGGTTATAGAACCAAGTTGGATTCCATGCGCACTTCGGGGACCCCCAAGGCAATGGGCGTTATTTCGCGAATTAGCCTTTGTGCGCCAAGAAGTCGGCAAAAGGTTTGTAGCCTCATTTGATACCAAGCGCACTTCCGGGGCTCCGGCGATGGCAGCGCTTATGTAGCCAATTTGCCCACATGTGTGTGCCCAAGACGGCGCTAGGTATGTGGCGAGGTTTGATTCTATCCCCATTTCGGGACGCCCAGGACGGCAGAGTTTATCGCAGCCCTCGTCCACAACCCTTGATCACAACCCTTGATCACAACCCTTGATCACAACCCTTGATCACAACCCTTGATCACAACGCTTGATCACAACGCTTGATCACAACCCTTGATCACAACCCTTGATCACAACACTTGCTCACAAGCCTTGGTCACAACCCTTGCTCACGACCCTGGATCACAACCCTTGATCACAACCCTGGATCACAACGCTTGATCACAACCCTGGATCACAACCCTTGATCACAACCCTTGATCACAACCCTTCATTACAACCCTGGATCAACACCTTTGATCACAACCCTTGGTCACAACCCGTGATCACAACCCTTGATCACAACCCTTGATCACAACCCTGGATAACAACCCTTGATCACAACCCTTGATCACAACCCTTGATCACAACCCTTGATCACAACCCTTGATCACAACCCTGGATCACAACGCTTGACCACAACCCTTGATCACAAGCCTGGATCACAACCCATGATCACAACCCTTCATCACAACCCTTGATCGCAACCTTGGATCACAACCCTTGCTCACGACCCTTGATCACAACCCTTGGACACAACCCCTCATCACAACCCCTGATGTGGGCTTTCAAGATGTCACTAGTTCCGTAGCCACTTTGGGGTGTGTCTCCACTCTGGAGACCCCCAAGAATACAAGCGTGATAAAACCACCTTTGATTCCTTCCCCGCTTTCGGGACCCCCAAGATTGCGGGGGTTATGTAGCCAACGTGCCCGCGGTTCTGAAGACGACAACCATTTTATAGCCACTTTTGGTTTGGAAGGTGTCATATAACCACTTGTCATTCCGTCCCCACTTTGGGGACCCCCAAGATGGTGGGGGTTATGTAGGCAATTAGCACATGTGCGCCTACAAGACAACAAGTGTCATGTCCAGCCTCTTTTCATATCTTGTGCACTTTGATGACCACCAAGATGAAAGAGGGTATGTAGCCAATTTGCCCACATGTGGTAGCTGCAGACGGCACTAGCTGTGCAGGCTTTTTGATTCCGTCCGCGTTTTGGGGACCCGCAAGACAGGGTTATGTAGCCAATGTGCCCATGTGTGTGTTTTCAATATGTCAACACTTTTATGGCCCTTTTGCCACCTTTTCCACTCCGGGGAACGCCAGGATGGTCGGTGGTGTATAATCCTTTGATTCCGTCCCCACTTTGCGGACCCCCAAGACAGAGGGCGGTATGTAACCAATTTGCCAATGCGCCAAATCAATAGCTATTTACCCACTTTGGATTCCGTCCTCAATTTGAGTGGCACTAGTCGTGTAGCCACTTGGGATTCGTCTCAAATTTGGAGAGCCCCAAGATGGCAGGGTTATGTAGACCATGTGCCCACATTTGGGCCCTCAAGATGTCAATAGTTTCGTAGGCGCTTAGAGACCCCCCCCATTGATATGGATCATGTAAGCACCTTTGATTCCTTCCCCTCTTCCCAATCCCTCCAACGGACGTTATGTAGCCAATGTGTCCACGATTCTCAAAACGTGAACGGTTTCGTCACCAATGTTGGTTCCATCTCCACTTCGGAAAAGGCACAGTTGGAAGGGATTACCTTTGCTTCCGTCCCCACTTGAGGAACGCGAAGATTTTGGGGCTTATGTTGCCAATTTGCCCATGTGCGCCTATAAGATAGCAAGTGTGATGTCGCCTCTTTCCCTTCCATGTGCACCTCAGCGACCGCCAAGATGGCAAAGGTTACGTATCCAATTTACCCACATGTGGGAGCCCAAGACGGCAGTAGTACTTTAGTCACTTGTGCTTCTGTCCCCACTATGGGGAACCCAAGATGGCTTCTGGGGCCCGGAAGATTGCGGGGCTTATGTAGCCAATGTGCCCGTGGTTCCGTAGACGACAACAATTTCATAGCCACTTCGGTGACCGCCAAGATGCGAGAGATTATGTAGCCAAGTTGCCCGCATGTGGGAGCCCAAGACGGCACTAGCTGCGTAGCCACTTTTGACTCCGTCCCCACTTTGGGGAGCCCCGATACGGCAGGGGTTATGTAGCCAATGTGCCCAGCTCCGGGCCTTCAAGATGTCAATGATTTCGTAGCCATCTTTGAGCTCCGAGTCGGCAAGGGCTATGTAGCCAATGTTTCCATGTGTGGGTTTTCAAGATGTCAACACTTTTGTGGCCCTTTTGCCACCTTCCCCACTCCGGGGACCGCCAGGATGGTAGTTGTTATATACCCCTTTGATTCCGTCCGCACTTTGCGGACCCCCAAGACAGAGGGGTGTATGTAACCAATTTGCCAATGCGCGCCTACAAGATATCAAAAGTTATGCGGCCTCTTTCGGTACCTTCTGCCCTTCGGAGACACCCAGGATGGCAGAGGTTATGTGGGCAATTAGCTAGCTATTTACCCACTTTGGATTCCATCCTCAATTTGAGTGGCACTAGCCGTGTAGGCACTTGTGATTCGTCTCAAATTTGCAGACCCCCAAGATGGCAGGGTTATGTAGACCATGTGCCCACATTTGGGCCCTCAAGATGTCAATAGTTTCGTAGGCGCGTTTGGTTCTATCTCCACCTTAGAGACCCCCCCAATTGACTTAGGAGGCCCATAGTGCCCCCTATCGTTTTAGCGAAAAAAGGGGTGATGGGTGGTGTTTTGCGTATGGTAAAATGGGGGTTCAAATTTACATTTTTTCATCAGGCTGGGCTCTGCAGAGCCCAGACCAGCCGTGTAAGCCATTTCTGGCCCCAATATTACACATCATAGATCTCTGGGCTCTTCAAAGCCCAGGTTACAAGTTATACCCTCTGTACCTACCCCCGGTACAACACTCGGCACCTGTATACGGTGGTCAAGTGGCCACGCTACATGGCGCTGGGTTAAGTGGTATACTCTCGTTGACATTGTAACACATTCAACCTAAACATTGTCCCCGGACAGGTTAGCAATAACAGTATTCAAGGATACAACTCCTACATACATTACCAGTGGGCAATGATCCAAGACGCTTACCACACCAGGCATCACATATTCTAGATGGAAATGCCTAAACAAGGCTTATATTAGGATTTTCCAACAACCTGGGCTCTGCAGAGCCCAGAGTTCATAAATTTGGTGCTTGAGGGGTGCTTATTAGGGTCTCCCTGTTTGCTGGGCTCTGCAGAGCCCAGATCTTCACAACTTCCCATTTTGCCCCCTTTTGTGTGACACAATAGCGCTATGACACTCCGAAACTTATTCAACATGTGGTCTGGTAGTATTTTTTTCTATGCCTTTCTGCTGCGTTGCTGTTGTATCGTGTATTACAATTCTGCACCCATGGCATTGTGTAAGTATGACAGTCGTCATTCAGCAGTACGCTGCAACAAGCCTTGGACTGTTTGCACGCAGTGTAGTCTAACAGGGTCCAATGGGGTACTGTTTCTATTGTTGTGGTCCGTCCGATACTATGGGATTTTTAGGACACATTGTTTGCAGTATACCCTAATCTATTGCAGTTGGTTTTTATGCATACTGTGCAGTGCTCGTACATTTACTATCTGGTCATACGTCCCGTATATTAAGTACATGTAACATGCTATCTTCCAACAACCATGGCTGATTTCCCACATGCTAGACGTACGGAGGTGGATGTACCGGGTTCCGGCCAGGATAATGAAGGAGATGAGGCTGTAGGACCTGTACCCTTACCGGTCCCATCAACCAGTGGAACAGCAGCGCGTGATGCAGCTACGCTCGCCTTGCAAGAGGCGATTATGTTTACGGGGTCAGCACCCCCATCCCCACCGCGGCCACCAAAGCTTGTCCCCAAGGACCAGCCAACCCCACCAAAGGCCTCCCTCAATGACCCATTGACTCCAAAGACAATGGAGTTGCTGAGGGACAACAGTGGTGACCAGGCACGATGGTTCGTGCAGTACATTTGGGGGCTTCGTGCACGGTTCCGTTTTGCATTGCGGAACCCAATGCGCAACCCCCTCGTCACATGGCAACAAGGGGATCGGATATGCCGATCCCATTTTTTGTCACGCAGCGAGGAGCGGGCTGCATTGATCCTGGATACATTGAATCCAGAATCACGTCCCCCTGTTGAGTTGTCTCCCCATCCCCGTATCCCACCTCCTCGGCCACTTCCTCCCCTGGATGCCGACCAACCCACACTTACACGGATTGATCGGCACCCCTCCGATCGCCAGCACGTAAGGTCCCTTCCATTACCTGTGGAAGCAGACCGCACCGGTGGGCACTCAAAATACAGCCTGTTGCCACCAGTGACTGTACCACATCGAGGCAACCCCCCCGCCCTGAGTCACAGTTCAGTCACCTCCAGTGGTAGGCGGTCAGTTAGCGCCCCGCTGCCCCTGTCTGATAATGCACTACCCCCAAGGAGTTCCCTCCTGCATCCCCCCGCGCGCACTTCTCCGTTGCCCACTGCCCCTTATGCGGACAACCGACATACCCCCAGGTACTCACTTTTGCCACATGCGCATGTAGGATTGTCGCCGGATGTGGCTCCATCTGCCCCCCCACAACCATCTAGTATCCCGGTAAAGAAGGATGGTCGGTATCGGTCACGGTGGTCATTACTGCCTGATATGCCCCCGGCCAAATACCGGAAAACTTTGTGATGCATTAAGTGGTTGGTCTACTCCCCAAATGGGTGGTATGCACCCCCAACTATCATTTCTTGAGACCCTGGGCTCTGCAGAGCCCAGCTTGCGCCAAATGCTACTTTAACCCCTTCTCAATTCTTTGCTTGTGGCACGTCCCTCCCTCTTTTTCCTCTGTCTATTGCACGGCCCGCCATTACTGATTACAGGACGCTGGGCTCTGCAGAGCCCAGCACTCATAACCTTGGTACTTGAGGGGTGCTTATTGGGGTTTCTCTGTTGGCTGGGCTCTGCAGAGCCCAGACCTTCACCACCTCCTGTTTTGCCCCCTCTTGCGTGCTAGTCTACGCCTCTAGTTACCTGTTCTGGTCAACACCTTTTCCTGTTGTGCCACCCAGATTGTCTTATAACTATGGCACCGGTTTCTATGTCGTTGCATGTCAGCTACATGCGGTCTCTTTGTAAGACAGAATGGCGCAGTGGTCGCCAAATGATATTGTCGGCTGTGCGCCATGGTGTGGCAAAGGAATTCATAAGATTCTGTTCGGGTCTACGTGTCAACAAGCGGACCCGCATTACGATCGACCGCATTCGCAAGGTGTAGGCACGAAAACAATGGCCGCGTTGGCTAACTAACTTTTCCAAGGAGGCCTATTATGTATGGCTGGGGATGCGTCGCGTGGCCTTGCCACTAGCGGCCGTCCCCAGTGGTGAGAGCACCATTGCTGTAATGCGGGCAGACAGCCGCAAGCTGGTGCACGCTGGTATCACCAAGCCATCCCGGTTGTCTATTGCAGACCAGGGGGCATTACAGTTCCGGAAACTGTGGCGTAGCATTGTTCGCCGTGATATTGTGATGTGGGTGGACAACTGGTGGCATGCCCAGTTTCGGGCCAATCCGGTGAAACCCAATGTCTGTCTAGATGTGACTGCCATAGCGGTGCTGCACACAACCCCCCTTCCTCATTTTCTTGGCCACCCGAGTCTGCGTGACCTAGTGGACCGGGTGGACACAATGGCCATGGCAGTTGTTCAACAACACAGAGAAATGTTGAAGGTGTGCACTGATATGTGCAATACACCCATTTCTCGGAGAACCATCCGTGCCCCCCTCGATGTTGCCCGGGAGGCTGGTAGACAGCAACTCTTTTGGAAGCCATTCGGCATATATGAGTCCCGTACAGGTCAGAACCAAGAGCTCTTGGATCTCCTCGATATGCTACGCACTACCCAACGGCATTGTCAAAAACCTATGGCATTGCTCGTTGATTGCAACATCCACTACCGGGTGCTCAAATTTTTGTACTCTAGAGCAACCATTGACTGGAATTTTCCGGATTGGTTGCGGGGTATCTCGTTGATTTACGGCGTCTGGCACCCCTACAAACATGTTTGCATTATCATTTGGCGTAAATTCTTTCCTCTGTTTTCGTACATCACCGCTCCCGTGTTTGGGGCCGGTGCGCGCATATATAACCATCCCAAACTCATTGTAATAGAGAAAACCATCGATGCCCTCCTTCTCTCAGCCCCGGACATACGGGCACAGCTTCGGCAGAAAATTACCCTGTTTGAGGGACGCGCCAACCAAGCAGCCCTAAACACACAGGATGGGTTGCGCATCCTTCGGGGCCTTGAATCCCTCCTGAATTATTACCTCCCAGCCATCTTTGTAGTAGGACACTTAGTGCGCAATTGCACTTGGGCTGGGCGCGCCGACGGGACTGGTATAGTGGCCACGTGTGTACTTCAGCACTGCGTGGGTCTGCTTGTTGACCTAGCCGGTCCAGCTGCAGCAAAAATGGACTATGTCCGTACCATATGCTGTGCACTTCTGTACAATACACAATGGCACGACGACACGCCTGGTGCTGCCCATGTGGAGGAATGTTGTGAGGCCCTGCTTGCAAAATTGCGGGCACGGTGCAAGCAACACCCCGACAAGCACACGGCGGATGAGGCTGGTGACCTATTCCGCACCATGCCCCCCCGTCAGGAGGCACGTGCAACGGAGTCCCTCTCCGAAAGTGTGTGTGTTGAGGTGCGCGACAGGGTATGGGCACTCATGCGTGGTGCCGGACGGGAGGAGCATCCAACTGTGCGATGGTCCTCGGGTCCAGTTAGTGTGGCTGAGGCAGAAAGAGACACAACGTACGTGTTCCCCGAAAAGGGAACCGGAGGTACCCTAACAGTTGTGCTCATGAAATCCATTCTAAAGCGCTTTCTGCGCACCCTAGTAGGTGGACAAGGGCTCCGCGATGATGCCATGGCTTACATACGTCAACATATCCCACTTAGGCCACCTGTGAACCGCCGCGAGGCCCGGGCAGCTGTAGAAACAGTTGGGTTCATACCAATTGCAATGGAGCACATTATTCCCCCAGTGCCAAATGCAATGTTCATTGATCATGTGCGTGCCCCCCCTGAGGATGGCGTACCTGTGATCCGGGCGAGGGATGCTGTAGATGTTGACGCCCTGTCTGATGGCCCTGTACCTGTTGTGCTTAGTGAGGAGTTGCGTGAATTTGATCTGATAGATTCGGACTAATCACGGGGGGGGTGGCAATGCAGACCCCCCCCCCCCAAGACAGGCCAATCTGCTGTGTACAGGCCCCTTATTGCTGTACCCAAGAGTCTGGGCTCTGCAGAGCCCAGCTTTCTCTGCCACTGAGTTTTCAGGGGTTGTAATACTGGTTTTTGACACTCTAGGCTCTGTAGAGCCCAGCCGGTCCCCACTGTCTGATATGTACCCGTATCTGGTCGTTTTCAGTCGCTTTCATGTTGCTTTCATAGACTCAGACTAATCATCGAGGGGGGTGGCAATGCAACCACCCCCAGACAGGCAAATTTGATGTTTACACCCCTGCTATCACTGTACCCCAAGTCTTTGGGCTCTGCAGAGCCCAGCTTTGCCTGACACTGAGTTTTAAGGGGTCGTATTACTGGTTGTTGTTACTCTGGGCTCTGCAGAGCCCAGCCCGTCACCACTGCCTGATATGTACTCCCATCTGGTCATTTGCTGTTCCTTTCTTAGGGCTGGGCTAGTCTTGGACCATGCCATCTTCGTGCTTTGATCTGTGCACACATCTCCATTCTTTCGTATTGTAGCGTGCACCCGCTGCGTCAGCCTGTGTGACCCTGGAAGAGGTGTGCCTGGCACTGCTGTACTCACTGTTACGATTATTGGAGTTAGATTGCCACAAGCAGGTTTGGCTGTGGTGTTGCAGCCCATTTGCACAGGCCCAATTTCCAGCTGGTTCATACCTGTGTCAACGAGGGACGTTTTAGTGGGCCTGTTTGATGCTGTGACCATCAATGTGCCCTGGACATTGTACTTGAGATGCCTCTGCAGTGATTTGCTGTTTTGAAGACAGTTTTGGCTATTTCAACCCATGTGGGTCCCAATTTGAATGCTTTGATCCGACTAATTTGCTGTCCAAATCTGCCATTTGCCACCATTGATGCTTTGAACTGTGTGATTGTTGTGCTGTTTTTGGTGACTTGATTTGTCCTGTAAAGTCCGTGTGTTTTTGGACCATGTGTGACATACCAAACGAAGTCGCCACGGATGGCAACACCGTTGAGATACCAGCGATGGACACACTGGAAGCCGAGAAAGTGGGCGCACTGCAGTCAGAGCCCTCCATAGACGATGCTGTACAGGGCAGCATTGTTGCCGGGGCCAGCCAGGCCAGTCAATCTCCCTCGCAAGTGGTGAACAAGGGTCGTGTCGCAAGGAAGATGGGCAGTATCAAGGACTCCTCAACCGTACTGGCCATTCAAAACTACGTGGAGGTGCGGAGAGCGAAGGTGCCGCGCAAGGAACTGAAGACTGACAGGTGCATGGAGTATGGCCAATCCAGGATCATTGATTGGGACCACGTGGCGGAGGTGAAGGAGGACCTACTAGCAAACCCCCCCGATGGCCGACTGCAGCTTCTGGTTTGGGACGACAAAGGTATGGGATTGTTGCGACGCAACTCGATCAACGTAATTGGCTACGTGGCCTGCCCTGTGTGACCTGCCATGCTGTTGTATTCAGTGGGAGCCCTGTGGGTGATTGGAGGCCAACACGGCGTTGCGGCGTGTGATGAAATTTGCAAGGATGTGATAGCAAGGATGGGCGAGGTCGAGGATTGGATGACTAACTTTGACGTGCGCATCATCAAGTTTGATACATCCGTCGAGATCAGGCGAAAGTTGGCCGGACAACACAATAGGGCGCAGCACAGTGGGCGTGAGAGCAGTGTACCCCAACTGTTGAACAATTTCCTACAACTGGCGGCTCAGGACACACAATGCAAGAAGACAGTTGTCACCTTGATGTGTGAGGCAATCGTGGAGGCGGGGCTGACTGCGAACTCCGGCAACACGGAGACAATTGTCAAGCAAATGAGGCCAGCTGCCCATATGGCCCTGACCTGTGGTGCCACTTTCACGGACGCACTCGGCAAGATGGTGGAACGCAAGCAGGTCATTGCCCTTTACACAATGCGATGCTTTGCTGGAATGCAACCCGACAATTTGTGGCGCGTATGCAACTACATGGCCTCGCCGAAGAGTACAGTACCGGGCTTCCAGAAGCTGGCAAAGGAGCTCCGCGCTGGGGAATTATGGTGGTATCACTTTGGTCATCCCGACATGCCAGTTGAGCGCATCCACCCGTCACGACGTATGCTGTTGCTTTGTAAGCCCCTGCCTTTTGTTGTGATCGGGCCGCTGCGACAGGGAGCCCGGATGAAGTGTAATGACCGATTTCAGTGTGACAGTTTGGGTCTGCTGGGCTCTGCAGAGCCCAGGATCCGCTGGGTTGCCAGTTGACTGCATGCAAGCTTGCAAAGAGACGCTGGATCTGTTGGATTGTCCGAATTTCCGCAACTTCACTCATGATCACCGGTGCACTCTTGCCTAATGATGTCCAACCCCCCCCCCCCACCCGGGAGAACCCCTAATTCACCATTTTGGTCATGCTAGGCTCTGCAGAGCCGAGATGGAGGGAGTTGACCAATTTCAGACGCCATATTACCATCTGGAGAGTTCTGGGCTCTGCAGAGCCCAGGATCCCCTGGGATGCCAATTGACTGCATGTACAGAGACACTTGATCTGTTGGATTGTCCGAACTTCCGCAACTTCAGTTCTGATGACGGGTGCACTGTTGCCTAATGATACCCAAGCCCCCGCCCCCCCCCTGACACCCCCTAATTCACCATTTTGGTTATGCTGGGCTCTGCAGAGCCCAGATGGAGGGAGCTGACCAATTTCAGACGCCATATTACCATCTGGAGAGTTCTGGGCTCTGCAGAGCCCAAGATCCCCTGGGATGCCGATTGACTGCATGTACAGAGACACTGGATCTGTTGGATTGTCCGAACTTCCGCAACTTCACTCCCGATTACCGGTGCACTCTTGCCTAATGATGTCCAAGCCCCCCCCCCCCCCGGGACACCCCCTAATTCACCATTTTTGTCATGCTAGGCTCTGCAGAGCCCAGATGGAGGGAGTTGACCAAATTTCAGACGCCATATTACCATTTAGAGAGTTCTGGGCTCTGCAGAGCCCAGGATCCCCTGGGATGCCAATTGACTGCATGTATAGAGACGCTGGACTTGTTGAAGCTTCCTTGACGCTGGACCTGTTGACCACTGCGCCCTGGCCTATTGATGTCCCACGAACCCCCCCCCCCCCCGGGCCAGCCCTTAAATTGCCAATTCAGTCATGCTGGGCTCTGCAGCGCCCAGATGAACCACAGTGACAAATTTCAGCTTTCATGTTACCAATTTGACAGTACTGGGCTCTGCAGAGCCCAGGATCCAACAAAATGCAAATTTACGTTTTGCCGGATCGCTGTGACTTGGTGGATCGCCCTCCTGCCCTCCTCTATGGCTCCTGTACGCACAGGCACAAAGACTGAAGTGGCTCGCATCTCAAAGAAGTTTAGTCACCGTCTGGCGAGTTTTGGTGCATGGCAAGGGAGCTGGGAGTACAGCGAGAGCACGCCCTGGCCAACGCTCCAGGCGCTGTTGAAGGCAGGTCTGTGGGTCAGCGATCGAGAAGAAGTCGAAGCCCATCGCAGACTGCTTGTGAGACCAGTGTTGAACCCAGCTGTTGAGGTGCTTGGTGGCGAGGTGGCAAAGGTCAATGTTGGCAAGGGGTCAGAATCTGAAGAAATTTTGGCGTACGATGGATCGGTGACCGCAGTCCCAAATGAGATCAAAACGCCGAAGTACAATCTCGTCATTGTTGAAGTCCCGCAGCGTGGAGGGTGGATCCCTGGTGCGCAGATCGTGCGCGTGCTGTCTCAAGGGGTACTTGGCGCCTTTCATGGACACCATGGGGATTCGGTCGCTGTGGAACAACACTTGCGGTCGCAATTGGAAGATTTGTACCCAACGGCTTTGCGCATGGCTGTGTACCACCTGGGGCGCCGAGAAGAGCCATATTTTTTTGAGCAGTCAACCTTGTTGCTGGTGAAGACCCATGGGCTCGGCCCTGCAGTGCCGCACTTCCTCACACAAAAGTCGTTCACTGAAGGTTTGTGGCTGGGTCTGGCTATTTTGTGGTGGTTGGTGAATTTGCTGGAGGACCCCAATGAAGACTCGGACGACACGCACATGGATGGTGATGCATCGCGCTGCCTGTGGGCACTGTAGTATGGCCGCCGCCCCGACCTGATCAGTCTGGGCTGTATTCACTTGCCTGTCCCGTTGAATTGCGCATGGGGTGTACTATCCGATGGTCCCTACAATGCAGCTGATGTGGTGAACCTGCTGAAGACGAGCGTCCGGAAAGGGGACACGGAGGAGGATGTTGAGTGGCGGAGTGTCACGCAGTGGGCAAGCACCGGGCAGCCGCTGTTCCGGCAAGAGTCCCCTAACCAGGCAGCAGACGCGGACACGAGTGAGTCAGAGGTCGAGGAGGTGCCGGATCCGCAAACTCCCAAGCCGAAGGGGAGAAACACCGAAAAGCAGCGGCAGAAAGAGCATGGGAAGGCGGAGCGCGAGTCGCGGAAGCAAGAGGAGGCACGGGAGAAGCAACGTAAGAAGGAGGAGAAGGAGAAGGAGAAAAAGGCAAGAGAGGACGAACGAGCAAATCGCAAGAGGAAAGAAGAGGAGGATAAGTTGGCAACGGCAGCCGCTGGGGCGTCCCCATCGCAGAAAAAAAGGGCAGTTGAGGGCCTGCAGGCCACCCTGCAACGTGGTGTCCGGGTTGGCTTGTCCAAGAGCAACGGCAAGAGCAACGGCAAGTGACTGGAGGCCCCACATACCGCTAGATCATGACTGTCGCTGGACCATACCGGACATACAACCACAGACGCGTCCGTGTTACTGTGCTGGTTTTGTGGGCGCCTGATGTGACTGGGCCTGTCCTGTGCAGTCCCAAATGGCTGTGGGACAGTGAATGATGTGCCTGTTTGACGCTGTACGTGTTTGTGGCTGATTTTGACGCTCATTTTTTTAATTTGCACTGAGCTGGGCTCTGCAGAGCCCAGCTTGCCATATTTGCTTGATTTGCCCCCGACAATGAACAATTTGATACTGCTGGGCTCTGCAGAGCCCAGCATGTTGTTTCAGGCCAATTTGCATGCCTCTCGGTGGTACGCAGTGCTGCTTTCATCTCAACAGTGTCCATGTGTCCCTGTGTGAATTTGGTTGTATCAGCACAACATTGTGCTCTGGCATTTCTTTTGGTACGTCCCTCGTTGACACAGTGTGCCAACTGTCGAGTTTTCTCACACTTGTGGTCCATATACGGTGCCAGGTTTGTGTGTATGAGCCCCAGATGATTTAATTTTGCTATTTTTTTACCAGTCCATGCCCTGCAAAGTCCAGATGCCTTTTGTAACCCCGATTTGGTCCTGACATGTTCTGTTGGCCGTGGCTGGGCCCTGCAGAGCTCAGGTGAACGTGTCTGTCATTTCGAGTTTACCAGGTATGCCCTGAGTTCAATTTCAAGTCAGTAGTTTGGGCACAGGTTTGCTTTTATCGCTGAGCCACGTTTTATTCCTCGCTGTCATGTATGCTCAATTGCATTGATCTGTTGGGCCTGTGTCTTTTCATTTCTCCAGCGGTTGACAGTGCGTATGCTGGACAGTGGCCTGACACTGTCTACTGTGCGATGCTTAATTTTTTGATGCGATTGGTGGCAGGTTTTTGTTGGTGTCAACCATTTATCGATAGTTCAACATTTGCCTGTACACTGTTGTGTTGGTGTACCACCCTATACTATTACCCCTGTTTTTAGTGAATTTCATGTATCTGGGCTCTGCAGAGCCCAGCCTTTCAGAAATGCTGCCTTGCACCCTCCTTTTGTACAGGTGCTGTTCTCTGTTGTGATAGGTGACACCTTCTTCACATGCGGTGCATGTACAGTCATGATTGCCGTTACAATACCACGGGTCCTAGAAGAACCGCAGCACATGCCGTTGCCACCTACGTGCTCCATTTGTGATATCAGACTGTGAAACATGGTTTTATGGTGCGACTGGTCCATTTTCGGTATGTCAGACCTCCAAAATTGGAAAAAACAGTCGCTGCGCTTGCATGCTGTGGGGGCCCAAAATGGCGCCTTTTGGCTGCTTCGCACCCCTAAATTGCGTGTCGTTCCTCCTCCCCGTAAACCCAGGCTGGGAACCACCCCTCCGTTACGCTTGGCTATGCAGCAGAGAGGCTAGGCTCTGTGCAGGACATGAATTTTTTTTGAAAAAACGATAGGGGGCACTATGGGCCTCCTAAGATTGATATTGATCATGTAAGCACCTTTGATTCCTTCCCCTCTTCCGGGGCCCTCGAAGGCAACAGAGGTTATGTAGCCAATGTGTCCACGATTCTCAAAACGTGAACGGTTTCGTAACCAATCTTGGTTCCATCTCCACTTCGGAAAAGGCAAAGTTGGAAGGGGTTACCTTTGCTACCGTCCCCACTTCAAGAACGGCGAAGATTGTGGGGGTTATGTCTCCTATTTGCCCATGTGCGCCTATAAGATAGCGAGTGTGATGTAGCCTCTTTCCATACCATGTGCACCTCGGGGACCGCCAAGATGACAAAGGTTATGTAGCCACTTTACCCACATGTGGGAGCCCAAGACGGCAGTAGTACTTTGGTCACTTGTGCCTCTGTCCCCACTATGGGGACCCCAAGATGGCTTCTGGGGCCCGGAAGATTGCGGGGCTTATGTAGCCAATGTGCCCGTGGTTCCGTAGATGACAACAATTTCATAGCCACTTCGGTGACCGCCAAGATGAGAGAGATTATGTAGCCAAGTTGCCCGCATGTGGGAGCTCAAGACGGCACTAGCTGCGTAGCCACTTTTGACTCCGTCCCCACTTTGGGGAGCCCCGATACGGCAGGGGTTATGTAGCCAATGTGCCCAGCTCCGGGCCTTCAAGATGTCAATGATTTCGTAGCCATCCTTGAGCTCCGAGACGGCAAGGGCTATGTAGCCAATGTGCCCATGTGTGCGTTTTCAAGATGTCAACATCTTTGTCGCCCTTTTGTCGCCTTCCCCACTCCGGGGACCGCCAGGATGGTAGTTGTTATATACCCCTTTGATTCCGTCCGCACTTTGCGGACCCCCAAGATAGAGGGGGGTATGGAACCAATTTGCCAATGCGCGCCTACATAATATCAAAAGTTATGCGGCCTCTTTTGGTACCTTCTGCCCTTCGGAGACACCCAAGATTGGCAGAGGTTATGTGGGCAATTAGCCCATATGTGGCTAGCCAAGAAGTCACTAACTATTTACCCACTTTGGATTCCGTCCTCAATTTGAGTGGCACTAGCCGTGTAGGCACTTGTGATTCGTCTCAAATTTGGAGACCCCCAAGATGGCAGGGTTATGTAGACCATGTGCCCACACCTTTCGGCCCTCAAGATGTCAATAGTTTCGTAGGCGCGTTTGGTTCTATCTCCACCTTAGATACCCCCCCAATTAATATGGATCATGTAAGCACCTTTGATTCCTTCCCCTCTTCCGGGGCCGTCGAAGGCAACAGAGGTTATGTAGCCAATGTGTCCACGAATGTCAAAACGTGAACGGTTTCGTAACCAATCTTGGTTCCATCTCCCCTTCGGAAAAGGCACAGTTGGAAGGGGTTACCTTTGCTTCCGTCCCCACTTCAGGAACGCCGAAGATTGTGGGGGTTATGTCGCCTATTTGCCCATGTGCGCCTATAAGATAGCAAGTGTGATGTAGCCTTTTTCCATACCATGTGCACCTCGGGGACCACCAAGATGACAAAGGTTATGTAGCCAAATTACCCACATGTGGGAGCCCAAGACGGCAGTAGTACTTTAGTCACTTGTGCTTGTGTCCCCACTATGGGGACCCCAAGATGGCTTCTGGGGCCCGGAAGATTGCGGGGCTTATGTAGCCAATGTGCCCGTGGTTCCGTAGACGACAACAATTTCATAGCCACTTCGGTGACCGCCAAGATGAGAGAGATTATGTAGCCAAGTTGCCCGCATGTGGGAGCTCAAGACGGCACTAGCTGCGTAGCCACTTTTGACTCCGTCCCCACTTTGGGGAGTCCCGTTACGGCAGGGGTTATGTAGCCAATGTGCCCAGCTCCGGGCCTTCAAAATGTCAATGATTTCGTAGCCATCTTTGAGCTCCGAGACGGCAAGGGCTATGTAGCTAATGTGCCCATGTGTGGGTTTTCAAGATGTCAACACTTTTGTGGCCCTTTTGCCACCTTCCCCACTCCGGGGACCGCCAAGATGGTAGTTGTTATATACCCCTTTGATTCCGTCCGCACTTTGCGGACCCCCAAGATAGAGGGGGGTATGTAACCAATTTGCCAATGCGCGCCTACAAGATATCAAAAGTTATGCGGCCTCTTTTGGTACCTTCTGCCCTTCGGAGACACCCAGGATGGCAGAGGTTATGTGGGCAATTAGCCCATATGTGGCTGGCCAAGAAGTCACTAGCTATTTACCCACTTTGGATTCCGTCCTCAATTTGAGTGGCACTAGCCGTGTAGCCACTTGTGATTCGTCTCAAATTTGGAGACCCCCAAGATGGCAGGGTTATGTAGACCATGTGCCCACATTTGGGCCCTCAAGATGTCAATAGTTTCGTAGGCGCGTTTGGTTCCATCTCCACCTTAGAGACCCCCCCAATTGATATGGATCATGTAAGCACCTTTGATTCCTTCCCCTCTTCCGGGGCCCTCGAAGGCAAAAGAGGTTATGTAGCCAACGTGTCCACGAATGTCAAAACGTGAACGGTTTCGTAACCAATCTTGGTTCCATCTCCACTTCGGAAAAGGTAAAGTTGGAAGGGGTTACCTTTGCTTCCGTCCCCACTTCAAGAACGGCGAAGATTGTGGGGGTTGTGTCGCCTATTTGCCCATGTGCGCCTATAAGATAGCAAGTGTGATGTAGCCTCTTTCCATACCATGTGCACCTCGGGGACCGCCAAGATGACAAAGGTTATGTAGCCAATTTACCCACATGTGGGAGCCCAAGACGGCAGTAGTACTTTAGTCACTTGTGCCTCTGTCCCCACTATGGGGACCCCAAGATGGCTTCTGGGGCCCGGAAGATTGCGGGGCTTATGTAGCCAATGTGCCCGTGGTTCTGTAGACGACAACAATTTCATAGCCACTTCGGTGACCGCCAAGATGAGAGAGATTATGTAGCCAAGTTGCCCGCATGTGGGAGCTCAAGACGGCACTAGCTGCGTAGCCACTTTTGACTCCGTCCCCACTTTGGGGAGCCCCGATACGGCAGGGGTTATGTAGCCAATGTGCCCAGCTCCGGGCCTTCAAAATGTCAATGATTTCGCAGCCATCTTTGAGCTCCGAGACGGCAAGGGCTATGTAGCTAATGTGCCCATGTGTGGGTTTTCAAGATGTCAACACTTTTGTCGCCCTTTTGCCACCTTCCCCACTTCGGGGACCGCCAGGATGGTAGTTGTTATATCCCCCTTTGATTCCGTCCGCACTTTGCGGACCCCCAAGACAGAGGGGGTCATGTAACCAATTTGCCAATGCGCGCCTACAAGATATCAAAAGTTATGCGGCCTTTTTTGGTACCTTCTGCCCTTCGGAGACACCCAGGATGGCAGAGGTTATGTGGGCAATTAGCCCATATGTGGCTGGCCAAGAAGTCACTAGCTATTTACCCACTTTGGATTCCGTCCTCAATTTGAGTGGCACTAGCCGTGTTGCCACTTGTGATTAGTCTCAAATTTGCAGACCCCCAAGATGGCAGGGTTATGTAGACCATGTGCCCACATTTGGGCCCTCAAGATGTCAATAGTTTCGTAGGCGCGTTTGGTTCTATCTCCACCTTAGAGACCCCCCCAATTGATATGGATCATGTAAGCACCTTTGATTCCTTCCCCTCTTCCGGGGCCCTCGAAGGCAACAGAGGTTATGTAGCCAACGTGTCCACGAATGTCAAAACGTGAACGGTTTCGTAACCAATCTTGGTTCCATCTCCACTTCGGAAAAGGCAAAGTTGGAAGGGGTTACCTTTGCTTCCGTCCCCACCTCAGGAACGGCGAAGATTGTGGGGGTTATGTCGCCTATTTGTCCATGTGCGCCTATAAGATAGCAAGTGTGATGTAGCCTCTTTCCATACCATGTGCACCTCGGGGACCGCCAAGATGACAAAGGTTATGTAGCCAATTTACCCACATGTGGGAGCCCAAGACGGCAGTAGTACTTTGGTCACTTGTGCCTCTGTCCCCACTATGGGGACCTCAAGATGGCTTCTGGGGCCCGGAAGATTGCGGGGCTTATGTAGCCAATGTGCCCGTGGTTCTGTAGACGACAACAATTTCATAGCCACTTCGGTGACCGCCAAGATGAGAGAGATTATGTAGCCAAGTTGCCCGCATGTGGGAGCTCAAGACGGCACTAGCTGCGTAGCCACTTTTGACTCCGTCCCCACTTTGGGGAGCCCCGATACGGTAGGGGATATGTAGCCAATGTGCCCAGCTCCGGGCCTTCAAAATGTCAATGATTTCGCAGCCATCTTTGAGCTCCGAGACGGCAAGGGCTATGTAGCTAAAGTGCCCATGTGTGGGTTTTCAAGATGTCAACACTTTTGTCGCCCTTTTGCCACCTTCCCCACTTCGGGGACCGCCAGGATGGTAGTTGTTATATCCCCCTTTGATTCCGTCCGCACTTTGCGGACCCCCAAGACAGAGGGGGGTGTGTAACCAATTTGCCAATGCGCGCCTACAAGATATCAAAAGTTATGCGGCCTCTTTTGGTACCTTCTGCCCTTCGGAGACACCCAGGATGGCAGAGGTTATGTGGGCAATTAGCCCATATGTGGCTGGCCAAGAAGTCACTAGCTATTTACCCACTTTGGATTCCGTCCTCAATTTGAGTGGCACTAGCCGTGTAGCCACTTGTGATTCGTCTCAAATTTGGAGACCCCCAAGATGGCAGGGTTATGTAGACCATGTGCCCACATTTGGGCCCTCAAGATGTCAATAGTTTCGTAGGCGCGTTTGGTTCTATCTCCACCTTAGAGACCCCCCCAATTGATATGGATCATGTAAGCACCTTTGATTCCTTCCCCTCTTCCGGGGCCCTCGAAGGCAACAGAGGTTATGTAGCCAACGTGTCCGCGAATGTCAAAACGTGAACGATTTCGTAACCAATCTTGGTTCCATCTCCACTTCGGAAAAGGCAAAGTTGGAAGGGGTTACCTTTGCTTCCGTCCCCACTTCAGGAACGGCGAATATTGTGGGGGTTATGTCGCCTATTTGCCCATGTGCGCCTATAAGATAGCAAGTGTGATGTAGCCTCTTTCCATACCATGTGCACCTCGGGGACCGCCAAGATGACAAAGGTTATGTAGCCAATTTACCCACATGTGGGAGCCCAAGACGGCAGTAGTACTTTGGTCACTTGTGCCTCTGTCCCCACTATGGGGACCCCAAGATGGCTTCTGGGGCCCGGAAGATTGCGGGGCTTATGTAGCCAATGTGCCCGTGGTTCTGTAGACGACAACAATTTCATAGCCACTTCGGTGACCGCCAAGATGAGAGAGATTATGTAGCCAAGTTGCCCGCATGTGGGAGCTCAAGACGGCACTAGCTGCGTAGCCACTTTTGACTCCGTCCCCACTTTGGGGAGCCCCGATACGGCAGGGGTTATGTAGCCAATGTGCCCAGCTCCGGGCCTTCAAAATGTCAATGATTTCGCAGCCATCTTTGAGCTCCGAGACGGCAAGGGCTATGTAGCTAATGTGCCCATGTGTGGGTTTTCAAGATGTCAACACTTTTGTCGCCCTTTTGCCACCTTCCCCACTTCGGGGACCGCCAGGATGGTAGTTGTTATATCCCCCTTTGATTCCGTCCGCACTTTGCGGACCCCCAAGACAGAGGGGGTCATGTAACCAATTTGCCAATGCGCGCCTACAAGATATCAAAAGTTATGCGGCCTTTTTTGGTACCTTCTGCCCTTCGGAGACACCCAGGATGGCAGAGGTTATGTGGGCAATTAGCCCATATGTGGCTGGCCAAGAAGTCACTAGCTATTTACCCACTTTGGATTCCGTCCTCAATTTGAGTGGCACTAGCCGTGTTGCCACTTGTGATTAGTCTCAAATTTGCAGACCCCCAAGGTGGCAGGGTTATGTAGACCATGTGCCCACATTTGGGCCCTCAAGATGTCAATAGTTTCGTAGGCGCGTTTGGTTCTATCTCCACCTTAGAGACCCCCCCAATTGATATGGATCATGTAAGCACCTTTGATTCCTTCCCCTCTTCCGGGGCCCTCGAAGGCAACAGAGGTTATGTAGCCAACGTGTCCACGAATGTCAAAACGTGAACGGTTTCGTAACCAATCTTGGTTCCATCTCCACTTCGGAAAAGGCAAAGTTGGAAGGGGTTACCTTTGCTTCCGTCCCCACCTCAGGAACGGCGAAGATTGTGGGGGTTATGTCGCCTATTTGTCCATGTGCGCCTATAAGATAGCAAGTGTGATGTAGCCTCTTTCCATACCATGTGCACCTCGGGGACCGCCAAGATGACAAAGGTTATGTAGCCAATTTACCCACATGTGGGAGCCCAAGACGGCAGTAGTACTTTGGTCACTTGTGCCTCTGTCCCCACTATGGGGACCTCAAGATGGCTTCTGGGGCCCGGAAGATTGCGGGGCTTATGTAGCCAATGTGCCCGTGGTTCTGTAGACGACAACAATTTCATAGCCACTTCGGTGACCGCCAAGATGAGAGAGATTATGTAGCCAAGTTGGCGGCATGTGGGAGCTCAAGACGGCACTAGCTGCGTAGCCACTTTTGACTCCGTCCCCACTTTGGGGAGCCCCGATACGGTAGGGGATATGTAGCCAATGTGCCCAGCTCCGGGCCTTCAAAATGTCAATGATTTCGCAGCCATCTTTGAGCTCCGAGACGGCAAGGGCTATGTAGCTAAAGTGCCCATGTGTGGGTTTTCAAGATGTCAACACTTTTGTCGCCCTTTTGCCACCTTCCCCACTTCGGGGACCGCCAGGATGGTAGTTGTTATATCCCCCTTTGATTCCGTCCGCACTTTGCGGACCCCCAAGACAGAGGGGGGTGTGTAACCAATTTGCCAATGCGCGCCTACAAGATATCAAAAGTTATGCGGCCTCTTTTGGTACCTTCTGCCCTTCGGAGACACCCAGGATGGCAGAGGTTATGTGGGCAATTAGCCCATATGTGGCTGGCCAAGAAGTCACTAGCTATTTACCCACTTTGGATTCCGTCCTCAATTTGAGTGGCACTAGCCGTGTAGCCACTTGTGATTCGTCTCAAATTTGGAGACCCCCAAGATGGCAGGGTTATGTAGACCATGTGCCCACATTTGGGCCCTCAAGATGTCAATAGTTTCGTAGGCGCGTTTGGTTCTATCTCCACCTTAGAGACCCCCCCAATTGATATGGATCATGTAAGCACCTTTGATTCCTTCCCCTCTTCCGGGGCCCTCGAAGGCAACAGAGGTTATGTAGCCAACGTGTCCGCGAATGTCAAAACGTGAACGATTTCGTAACCAATCTTGGTTCCATCTCCACTTCGGAAAAGGCAAAGTTGGAAGGGGTTACCTTTGCTTCCGTCCCCACTTCAGGAACGGCGAATATTGTGGGGGTTATGTCGCCTATTTGCCCATGTGCGCCTATAAGATAGCAAGTGTGATGTAGCCTCTTTCCATACCATGTGCACCTCGGGGACCGCCAAGATGACAAAGGTTATGTAGCCAATTTACCCACATGTGGGAGCCCAAGACGGCAGTAGTACTTTGGTCACTTGTGCCTCTGTCCCCACTATGGGGACCCCAAGATGGCTTCTGGGGCCCGGAAGATTGCGGGGCTTATGTAGCCAATGTGCCCGTGGTTCTGTAGACGACAACAATTTCATAGCCACTTCGGTGACCGCCAAGATGAGAGAGATTATGTAGCCAAGTTGCCCGCATGTGGGAGCTCAAGACGGCACTAGCTGCGTAGCCACTTTTGACTCCGTCCCCACTTTGGGGAGCCCCGATACGGCAGGGGTTATGTAGCCAATGTGCCCAGCTCCGGGCCTTCAAAATGTCAATGATTTCGCAGCCATCTTTGAGCTCCGAGACGGCAAGGGCTATGTAGCTAATGTGCCCATGTGTGGGTTTTCAAGATGTCAACACTTTTGTCGCCCTTTTGCCACCTTCCCCACTTCGGGGACCGCCAGGATGGTAGTTGTTATATCCCCCTTTGATTCCGTCCGCACTTTGCGGACCCCCAAGACAGAGGGGGGTATGTAACCAATTTGCCAATGCGCGCCTACAAGATATCAAAAGTTATGCGGCCTCTTTTGGTACCTTCTGCCCTTCGGAGACACCCAGGATGGCAGAGGTTATGTGGGCAATTAGCCCATATGTGGCTGGCCAAGAAGTCACTAGCTATTTACCCACTTTGGATTCCGTCCTCAATTTGAGTGGCACTAGCCGTGTAGCCACTTGTGATTCGTCTCAAATTTGGAGACCCCCAAGATGGCAGGGTTATGTAGACCATGTGCCCACATTTGGGCCCTCAAGATGTCAATAGTTTCGTAGGCGCGTTTGGTTCTATCTCCACCTTAGAGACCCCCCCAATTGATATGGATCATGTAAGCACCTTTGATTCCTTCCCCTCTTCCGGGGCCCTCGAAGGCAACAGAGGTTATGTAGCCAACGTGTCCACGAATGTCAAAACGTGAACGGTTTCGTAACCAATCTTGGTTCCATCTCCACTTCGGAAAAGGCAAAGTTGGAAGGGGTTACCTTTGCTTCCGTCCCCACTTCAGGAACGGCGAAGATTGTGGGGGTTATGTCGCCTATTTGCCCATGTGCGCCTATAAGATAGCAAGTGTGATGTAGCCTCTTTCCATACCATGTGCACCTCGGGGACCGCCAAGATGACAAAGGTTATGTAGCCAATTTACCCACATGTGGGAGCCCAAGACGGCAGTAGTACTTTGGTCACTTGTGCCTCTGTCCCCACTATGGGGACCCCAAGATGGCTCCTGGGGCCCGGAAGATTGCGGGGCTTATGTAGCCAATGTGCCCGTGGTTCTGTAGACGACAACAATTTCATAGCCACTTCGGTGACCGCCAAGATGAGAGAGATTATGTAGCCAAGTTGCCCGCATGTGGGAGCTCAAGACGGCACTAGCTGCGTAGCCACTTTTGACTCCGTCCCCACTTTGAGGAGCCCCGATACGGCAGGGGTTATGTAGCCAATGTGCCCAGCTCCGGGCCTTCAAAATGTCAATGATTTCGCAGCCATCTTTGAGCTCCGAGACGGCAAGGGCTATGTAGCTAATGTGCCCATGTGTGGGTTTTCAAGATGTCAACACTTTTGTCGCCCTTTTGCCACCTTCCCCACTTCGGGGACCGCCAGGATGGTAGTTGTTATATCCCCCTTTGATTCCGTCCGCACTTTGCGGACCCCCAAGACAGAGGGGGGTATGTAACCTATTTGCCACTGCGCGCCTACAAGATATCAAAAGTTATGCGGCCTCTTTTGGTACCTTCTGCCCTTCGGAGACACCCAGGATGGCAGAGGTTATGTGGGCAATTAGCCCATATGTGGCTGGCCAAGAAGTCACTAGCTATTTACCCACTTTGGATTCCGTCCTCAATTTGAGTGGCACTAGCCGTGTAGCCACTTGTGATTCGTCTCAAATTTGCAGACCCCCAAGATGGCAGGGTTATGTAGACCATGTGCCCACATTTGGGCCCTCAAGATGTCAATAGTTTCGTAGGCGCGTTTGGTTCTATCTCCACCTTAGAGACCCCCCCAATTGATATGGATCATGTAAGCACCTTTGATTCCTTCCCCTCTTCCGGGGCCCTCGAAGGCAACAGAGGTTATGTAGCCAACGTGTCCACGAATGTCAAAACGTGAACGGTTTCGTAACCAATCTTGGTTCCATTTCCACTTCGGAAAAGGCAAAGTTGGAAGGGGTTACCTTTGCTTCCGTCCCCACTTCAGGAACGGCGAAGATTGTGGGGGTTATGTCGCCTATTTGCCCATGTGCGCCTATAAGATAGCAAGTGTGATGTAGCCTCTTTCCATACCATGTGCACCTCGGGGACCGCCAAGATGACAAAGGTTATGTAGCCAATTTACCCACATGTGGGAGCCCAAGACGGCAGTAGTACTTTGGTCACTTGTGCCTCTGTCCCCACTATGGGGACCCCAAGATGGCTTCTGGGGCCCGGAAGTTTGCGGGGCTTATGTAGCCAATGTGCCCGTGGTTCCGTAGACGACAACAATTTCATAGCCACTTCGGTGACCGCCAAGATGAGAGAGATTATGTAGCCAAGTTGCCCGCATGTGTGAGCTCAAGACGGCACTAGCTGCGTAGCCACTTTTGACTCCGTCCCCACTTTGGGGAGCCCCGATACGGCAGGGGTTATGTAGCCAATGTGCCCAGCTCCGGGCCTTCAAAATGTCAATGATTTCGCAGCCATCTTTGAGCTCCGAGACGGCAAGGGCTATGTAGCTCATGTGCCCATGTGTGGGTTTTCAAGATGTCAACACTTTTGTCGCCCTTTTGCCACCTTCCCCACTTCGGGGACCGCCAGGATGGTAGTTGTTATATCCCCCTTTGATTCCGTCCGCACTTTGCGGACCCCCAAGACAGAGGGGGGTATGTAACCAATTTGGCAATGCGCGCCTGCAAGATATCAAAAGTTATGCGGCCTCTTTTGGTACCTTCTGCCCTTCGGAGACACCCAGGATGGCAGAGGTTATGTGGGCAATTAGCCCATATGTGGCTGGCCAAGAAGTCACTAGCTATTTACCCACTTTGGATTCAGTCCTCAATTTGAGTGGCACTAGCCGTGTAGCCACTTGTGATTCGTCTCACATTTGGAGACCCCCAAGATGGCAGGGTTATGTAGACCATGTGCCCACATTTGGGCCCTCAAGATGTCAATAGTTTCGTAGGCGCGTTTGGTTCTATCTCCACCTTAGAGACCCCCCCAATTGATATGGATCATGTAAGCACCTTTGATTCCTTCCCCTCTTCCGGGGCCCTCGAAGGCAACAGAGGTTATGTAGCCAACGTGTCCACGAATGTCAAAACGTGAACGGTTTCGTAACCAATCTTGGTTCCATCTCCACTTCGGAAAAGGCAAAGTTGGAAGGGGTTACCTTTGCTTCCGTCCCCACTTCAGGAACGGCGAAGATTGTGGGGGTTATGTCGCCTATTTGCCCATGTGCGCCTATAAGATAGCAAGTGTGATGTAGCCTCTTTCCATACCATGTGCACCTCGGGGACCGCCAAGATGACAAAGGTTATGTAGCCAATTTACCCACATGTGGGAGCCCAAGACGGCACTAGTACTTTGGTCACTTGTGCCTCTGTCCCCACTATGGGGACCCCAAGATGGCTTCTGGGGCCCGGAAGATTGCGGGGCTTATGTAGCCAATGTGCCCGTGGTTCTGTAGACGACAACAATTTCATAGCCACTTCGGTGACCGCCAAGATGAGAGAGATTATGTAGCCAAGTTGCCCGCATGTGGGAGCTCAAGACGGCACTAGCTGCGTAGCCACTTTTGACTCCGTCCCCACTTTGGGGAGCCCCGATACGGCAGGCGTTATGTAGCCAATGTGCCCAGCTCCGGGCCTTCAAAATGTCAATGATTTCGCAGCCATCTTTGAGCTCCGAGACGGCAAGGGCTATGCAGCTAATGTGCCCATGTGTGGGTTTTCAAGATGTCAACACTTTTGTCGCCCTTTTGCCACCTTCCCCACTTCGGGGACCGCCAGGATGGTAGTTGTTATATCCCCCTTTGATTCCGTCCGCACTTTGCGGACCCCCAAGACAGAGGGGGGTATGTAACCAATTTGCCAATGCGCGCCTACAAGATATCAAAAGTTATGCGGCCTCTTTTGGTACCTTCTGCCCTTCGGAGACACCCAGGATGGCAGAGGTTATGTGGGCAATTAGCCCATATGTGGCTGGCCAAGAAGTCACTAGCTATTTACCCACTTTGGATTCCGTCCTCAATTTGAGTGGCACTAGCCGTGTAGCCACTTGTGATTCGTCTCACATTTGGAGACCCCCAAGATGGCAGGGTTATGTAGACCATGTGCCCACATTTGGGCCCTCAAGATGTCAATAGTTTCGTAGGCGCGTTTGGGTCTATCTCCACCTTAGAGAGCCCCCCAATTGATATGGATCATTGATTCCTTCCCCTCTTCCGGGGCCCTCGAAGGCAACAGAGGTTATGTAGCCAACGTGTCCACGAATGTCAAAACGTGAACGGTTTCGTAACCAATCTTGGTTCCATCTCCACTTCGGAAAAGGCAAAGTTGGAAGGGGTTACCTTTGCTTCCGTCCCCACTTCAGGAACGGCGAAGATTGTGGGGGTTATGTCGCCTATTTGCCCATGTGCGCCTATAAGATAGCAAGTGTGATGTAGCCTCTTTCCATACCATGTGCACCTCGGGGACCGCCAAGATGACAAAGGTTATGTAGCCAATTTACCCACATGTGGGAGCCCAAGACGGCAGTAGTACTTTGGTCACTTGTGCCTCTGTCCCCACTATGGGGACCCCAAGATGGCTTCTGGGGCCCGGAAGATTGCGGGGCTTATGTAGCCAATGTGCCCGTGGTTCTGTAGACGACAACAATTTCATAGCCACTTCGGTGACCGCCAAGATGAGAGAGATTATGTAGCCAAGTTGCCCGCATGTGGGAGCTCAAGACGGCACTAGCTGCGTAGCCACTTTTGACTCCGTCCCCACTTTGGGGAGCCCCGATACGGCAGGGGTTATGTAGCCAATGTGCCCAGCTCCGGGCCTTCAAAATGTCAATGATTTCGCAGCCATCTTTGAGCTCCGAGACGGCAAGGGCTATGTAGCTAATGTGCCCATGTGTGGGTTTTCAAGATGTCAACACTTTTGTCGCCCTTTTGCCACCTTCCCCACTTCGGGGACCGCCAGGATGGTAGTTGTTATATCCCCCTTTGATTCCGTCCGCACTTTGCGGACCCCCAAGACAGAGGGGAGTATGTAACCAATTTGCCAATGCGCGCCTACAAGATATCAAAAGTTATGCGGCCTCTTTTGGTACCTTCTGCCCTTCGGAGACACCCAGGATGGCAGAGGTTATGTGGGCAATTAGCCCATATGTGGCTGGCCAAGAAGTCACTAGCTATTTACCCACTTTGGATTCCGTCCTCAATTTGAGTGGCACTAGCCGTGTAGCCACGTGTGATTCGTCTCACATTTGGAGACCCCCAAGATGGCAGGGTTATGTAGACCATGTGCCCACATTTGGGCCCTCAAGATGTCAATAGTTTCGTAGGCGCGTTTGGGTCTATCTCCACCTTAGAGACCCCCCCAATTGATATGGATCATGTAAGCACCTTTGATTCCTTCCCCTCTTCCGGGGCCCTCGAAGGCAACAGAGGTTATGTAGCCAACGTGTCCACGAATGTCAAAACGTGAACGGTTTCGTAACCCATCTTGGTTCCATCTCCACTTCGGAAAAGGCAAAGTTGGAAGGGGTTACCTTTGCTTCCGTCCCCACTTCAGGAACGCCGAAGATTGTGGGGGTTATGTCGCCTATTTGCCCATGTGCGCCTATAAGATAGCAAGTGTGATGTAGCCTCTTTCCATACCATGTGCACCTCGGGGACCGCCAAGATGACAAAGGTTATGTAGCCAATTTACCCACATGTGGGAGCCCAAGACGGCAGTAGTACTTTGGTCACTTGTGCCTCTGTCCCCACTATGGGGACCCCAAGATGGCTTCTGGGGCCCGGAAGATTGCGGGGCTTATGTAGCCAATGTGCCCGTGGTTCTGTAGACGACAACAATTTCATAGCCACTTCGGTGACCGCCAAGATGAGAGAGATTATGTAGCCAAGTTGCCCGGCTGTGGGAGCTCAAGACGGCACTAGCTGCGTAGCCACTTTTGACTCCGTCCCCACTTTGGGGAGCCCCGATACGGCAGGGGTTATGTAGCCAATGTGCCCAGCTCCGGGCCTTCAAAATGTCAATGATTTCGCAGCCATCTTTGAGCTCCGAGACGGCAAGGGCTATGTAGCTAATGTGCCCATGTGTGGGTTTTCAAGATGTCAACACTTTTGTCGCCCTTTTGCCACCTTCCCCACTTCGGGGACCGCCAGGATGGTAGTTGTTATATCCCCCTTTGATTCCGTCCGCACTTTGCGGACCCCCAAGACAGAGGGGAGTATGTAACCAATTTGCCAATGCGCGCCTACAAGATATCAAAAGTTATGCGGCCTCTTTTGGTACCTTCTGCCCTTCGGAGACACCCAGGATGGCAGAGGTTATGTGGGCAATTAGCCCATATGTGGCTGGCCAAGAAGTCACTAGCTATTTACCCACTTTGGATTCCGTCCTCAATTTGAGTGGCACTAGCCGTGTAGCCACGTGTGATTCGTCTCACATTTGGAGACCCCCAAGATGGCAGGGTTATGTAGACCATGTGCCCACATTTGGGCCCTCAAGATGTCAATAGTTTCGTAGGCGCGTTTGGGTCTATCTCCACCTTAGAGACCCCCCCAATTGATATGGATCATGTAAGCACCTTTGATTCCTTCCCCTCTTCCGGGGCCCTCGAAGGCAACAGAGGTTATGTAGCCAACGTGTCCACGAATGTCAAAACGTGAACGGTTTCGTAACCAATCTTGGTTCCATCTCCACTTCGGAAAAGGCAAAGTTGGAAGGGGTTACCTTTGCTTCCGTCCCCACTTCAGGAACGGCGAAGATTGTGGGGGTTATGTCGCCTATTTGCCCATGTGCGCCTATAAGATAGCAAGTGTGATGTAGCCTCTTTCCATACCATGTGCACCTCGGGGACCGCCAAGATGACAAAGGTTATGTAGCCAATTTACCCACATGTGGGAGCCCAAGACGGCAGTAGTACTTTGGTCACTTGTGCCTCTGTCCCCACTATGGGGACCCCAAGATGGCTTCTGGGGCCCGGAAGATTGCGGGGCTTATGTAGCCAATGTGCCCGTGGTTCTGTAGACGACAACAATTTCATAGCCACTTCGGTAACCGCCAAGATGAGAGAGATTATGTAGCCAAGTTGCCCGCATGTGGGAGCTCAAGACGGCACTAGCTGCGTAGCCACTTTTGACTCCGTCCCCACTTTGGGGAGCCCCGTTACGGCAGGCGTTATGTAGCCAATGTGCCCAGCTCCGGGCCTTCAAAATGTCAATGATTTCGCAGCCATCTTTGAGCTCCGAGACGGCAAGGGCTATGTAGCTAATGTGCCCATGTGTGGGTTTTCAAGATGTCAACACTTTTGTCGCCCTTTTGCCACCTTCCCCACTTCGGGGACCGCCAGGATGGTAGTTGTTATATCCCCCTTTGATTCCGTCCGCACTTTGCGGACCCCCAAGACAGAGGGGGTCATGTAACCAATTTGCCAATGCGCGCCTACAAGATATCAAAAGTTATGCGGCCTCTTTTGGTACCTTCTGCCCTTCGGAGACACCCAGGATGGCAGAGTTTATGTGGGCAATTAGCCCATATGTGGCTGGCCAAGAAGTCACTAGCTATTTACCCACTTTGGATTCCATCCTCAATTTGAGTGGCACTAGCCGTGTAGGCACTTGTGATTCGTCTCAAATTTGGAGACCCCCAAGATGGCAGGGTTATGTAGACCATGTGCCCACATTTGGGCCCTCATGGAGATGGAACCAAGATTGGTTACGAAACCGTTCACGTTTTGAGAATCGTGGACACATTGGCTACATAACCTCTGTTGCCTTCGAGGGCCTGGGAAGAGGGAAAGAAACCAAGGGTGCTTACATGATCCATATCAATTGGGGGGGTCTCTAAGGTGGAGATAGAACCAAACGCGCCTACGAAACTATTGACATCTTCACTTCGGAAAAGGCACAGTTGGAAGGGGTTACCTTTGCTTCCGTCCCCACTTCAGGAACGGCGAAGATTGTGGGGGTTATGTTGCCATTTTGCCCATATGCGCCTATAAGATAGCAAATGTGATGTAGCCTCTTTCCATACCATGTGCACCTCGGGGACCGCCAAGATGACAAAGGTTATGTAGCCAGTTTACCCACATGTGGGACCCCAAGACGGCAGTAGTACTTTAGTCACTTGTGCTTCTGTCCCCACCATGGGGACCCCAAGATGGCTTCTGGGGCCCGGAAGATTGCGGGGCTTATGTAGCCAATGTGCCCGTGGTTCCGTGGACGACAACAATTTCATAGCCACTTCGGTGACCGCCAAGGTGACACAGATTGTGTAGCCAAGTTGCCCGCATGTGGGAGCTCAAGACGGCACTCGCTGTGTAGCCACTTTTGACTCCGTCCCCACTTTGGGGAGCCCCAAGACGGCAGGGGTTATGTAGCCAATGTGCCCAGCTCCGGGCCTTCAAGATGTCAATGATTTCGTAGCCATCTTTGAGCTCCGAGACCGCAAGGGCTATGTAGCCAATGTGCCCATGTGTGGGTTTTCAAGATGTCAACACTTTTGTGGCCCTTTTGCCACCTTTCCCACACCAATGACCACTAGAATGGTAGGTGTTATATACCCCTTTGATTCCGTCCGCACTTTGCGGACCCCCAAGACAGAGGGGGTTTATGATGCCCCTAAGATACCAAACGTTAGCTGGCCTCTTTTGATACCCTCCGCCCTTCGGGGTCACTCAGGATTGCCGAGGTTATGTGGGCAAATTACCCACATGTGGGTGCCCAAAGAGTCACTCGCTATTTACCCACTTTGGAATCCATCCCCGCTTCGAGTGACACTAGCCGTGTAGCCACGTTTTACGCGTTTGAAATTTGCAGACCTGCAAGATGACACCGGTTATGTAGACGATGTGCCCACAGATGGGCCCTCAAGGTGTCAATAGTCTTGTACGCGCGTTTGGTTCTGTCTCAACCTTAGAGACCCCCAAGACGATATGGGTGATTACAGCACCTTTGATTCCTTCCTTGCTCCCAGGGCCTTTCAGATGAAATGAAATACCACTCGCGAATTTTCGATTATCCTTGGGAGCGCCCATAACCTCAGCAATGGTCTGTCTCACAAAACCATCGTCTTCACACACCAAGAGGAGCGAATCGTTGCAAATCGAACATGCATCTTCGATTGTGATTGCATCTTGTCCTAAACGTTTCATTATATAAGCAATGGGCACACTCCCCGTCGGTTTATGAAGTTTGCGGTGCGGGAAGGCGGCATATTTATTACGATCGGCGTGCCATTTGCGCGCCCGCACTTTTGATTTGGTCCGGGGGCATTTGTGTGGCGGCGCATGTGGAGTTTCTTTACTCAGTCTTGGCGAGGGATTTGGAGAGGCACCTACCTTCTCCGGAGCTCGCACGGCTCCGTCCACTCACGCTCCGTGAAGTTCTCGAATGTCTCGAAGTGGTCGGTTTTTTTGATGTTCGGGAACTTCTTCTTCAGTTTTCTCCGCTGATAGAACTTCCGCGCAGTGTCCTTGAGCCTCTTGTACTTCACCCATGGCAGTTTTTTTGACCCCAAACTTGCGCCATCATTGGCAATTTGCCACTTGCTAAGCAGAGCATGAAGGGATGCAATTTGTTTATCGGCGAACCGTCCCATTTGGGCTGTCTCAATGAGCACCTATTTGCGAATAGCATCATGTTGAATGGATTCTCATTTACGGGCATTTTCATTTGCCGCCGTTAAACCCATGATTCATATTTTGCCGTGCATTGCATCTAATTAATTTGACAACAAGCGTACCTTTCTGGGTTTTTGCCACTCACCCTGTGAGGATGAGTTGAGTTGGCGCCCTTGGTACTCAGTAGCATCTTGATTCGAGTCATCTTCGTATTGCGGTCCAACTTGTGCTTCAACTTGGTGTTGTTCCGTCCCAGAATCTCCCACCATTTGTGTAAAATGGACTCCTTGTCCTCTTCCACTAGTACATCTATCATAACCCCTTCCACGTTGTTTTCCCCCTTATGATGGGTGCTGCAACAATGGCATCCATCTTCGCTTGCTGCCTCAAGGATGCCATGACTCATCCGCCCGAGGGGTGCTGGGGAGTAGGCATGGCCTTGGGCGTATATCGGGGTCTAACGGGGTGTGTGGTGGGAGTAGATCTAGCCTTGGGGATACTTAATTGAGAAGAGGCAGATTTGGTGGAGGTCTCATGTGGTTGCCTTATTCGGGTAACAATTTGTTGCGCGGCTTTGTTCTTCGTGAGAAGTGAATTTGAAGCATTCACTTGTGCATCATTGGGGCACCACATGGTCATTAGTTGTGTCTCCTTGACCACATAATTTTCGCACAAAGTTTTTCGTTGCCGCCAAACCTCCAATCACTTCTTGTCGCAAAGCATGAGCCTCCTTTTGCAAATAACCGATGTGTGTGTTATGCTCTTGTAACCACACGGTTTTTTGGCGCTCTCGGCAATCACGCTCGAAACCCCCTCTTTACCATCACAATATCACTATGCTTTGGCTTGAAACTCATTGTCGCGAATCCAAGTCAATTTTTGCATGGCCATAGTTGTGTGGAGCATCTTTTCCACGGTTTGGAGATGTTGATCCATTTTTGCCACCTCCGCCACCTGTATGCACGTGTTGATGCACGTGTTGATGCACGCGTGTATGCACGTGTTTGAGCATCCCAAATGGTCCAGGATCACTTTTGGAAAAATACATTTTTGACCCATTTTCCACCCATTTTTGCTCCCAAAATGGCCCCTTTTCAAGGCATTTTGGGATCTTCCGTGGTGAACACATTTTTTGATGCATGCATCCAACGTCCATTTGGGCTTGTTGTGATGGCGTTCCCGTGGATGGCGCTGTGTGGCGTTCGAGCTATGGTTGCGGATAGTTGTACGGCACGTAGGTAATGAGGACCTTTTTGATGAAATTCAATAGTACTCCCAAAATTTCCAGAATTCTTGGAAGCGGGTGTAACCTCAGTAATGGGGACCACATCAGGCACGACTCCAAGTCCTCACCTCTAGCAGAATTCACGAGCACCACCACCAATCACGCGTCCTTGTTTACACCGGTTTCGGGGTTATCACTAACCCCTCATCAGCTACAAATCATGGAATGTGCAAGCGATTGTGTGAATTCTATTGAGCAACGCGGAAACACTCACAAATGCAACAGACAGACCATGAAATGTGTGTTTGCTGCACAGGCGACGGCAAAAAATCTCGCGGGCGCTCGTTGTGGACTTATGAACTCGTCAAAGCGGTGTGTTTCGTGATTGCTGAAGAAATGTTGCAATTGAGAGAGGTTCTGCAACCTTCAATGCGGTTCACACAATTGCTTGCACATTCCATTAATTTCTAGATAATGAGGGGTCTTTGATACACCCAAAACGGGTATAAGTAGGGACACATGATTCGTGTTGGCGTTCGTGGATTCTGCCAGAGGTGAGGACTTTGAGTCGTGCTCGATTTGGTCCCCAGGTGATAGGCGGTTCCAAGGATATTCGAAAATTTGGGAGTGGTGTTTCATTTCGTCAAAAAGGGGTTATGTAGACAATTTGTGCACGTGTGGGTCCCCAAGACGGCATTGGGTACTTTGCCCGTTTTGATTTCTTTCTCGGTTTTAGGGCCCCCAAGACGGCAAGGAGTATGTAGCCAGTGTAGCGACGCATTGCCATTCAAGACCGCAACAATTTGTTTGCCGCTTTTGGTCCCATCTGCAATGCCGGGGCCTCGAATTTGGTACGGGTTATAGTACCAAGTTGGATTCCATCCGCACTTCGAGGACCCCCAAGGCAGGTGGCGTTATGTTGCGAATTGACGTTAAAAGTGTTGTGGACCCACTTGATACCAAGCGCACTTCCGGGACTGCGGGGACGGCAACCGTTATGTCCCCAATTCGCCAACATGTGTGTGCCCAAAACGGCGCTAGGATTGTAGCGAAGCTTGCTTCTATCCCCAGTTCGGGACGCCCAGGATAGCAGAGTTTAGGAACCCGACCGGCGCAAATGTGGGCTTTCAAGATGTCACTGGTTCCGTAGCCACTTTGGAGTGCGTCTCCACTCTCGAGACCGCCAAATTTACAAGGATGAAGAAATCCCGTTTGATTCCTTCCCCGCTTCTGGGACCCCCGAGATTATGGGGGTTATGTAGCCAACGTGCACACGGTTTTGAAGACGACAACCATTTTATAGCCACTTTTGGTTCCGTCTCCACTTGGGAAATCTCAAAGTTGGAAGGTGCCATGTAACCACCTGTCATTCCGTCTCCACTGTGGAGACCCCCCAGATGGTGGGGGCTATGTAGGCAATTTGCACATGTGTGCCTGCAAGACAACAAGTGTAATGTAGCCTCGTTTTACGTCATGTGCACTTCGGTGACCGCCAAGATGAAAGAGGTTATGTAGCCAATTTGCCCGCATTCGGGAGCTCAAGACGGCACTAGCTGCGTAGCCACTTTTGATTCCGTCCGCACTTTGGCGAACCCCAAGATGGCACGGGTTATGTAGCCAATGTGCCCAGCTTCGGGCCTTCAAGATGTCAATGATTTCGTAGCCAGTTTTGGTTGCGCCTCCAGTTCAGAGACACCCCAAATGACAAGGTTTGTTTCACCCATTTATGATTACCTCCCCACTCCATAGACCTCTCAGACGGCAAGGATTATGTAGCCAATGTGCCCACGTGTGGGTTCTCAAGATGTCAACACTTTTGTGGACTTTTTGCTACCTTCCCCAATCCGTGGAACGCTAGGATGGTAGGTGGTATATAACCCTTTGATTCCGTCCCCACTTTGCGGACCCCCAAGACGGAGGGGGTTATGTGGCCGATTTGCCAATGCACGCGTACAACACATCAAAAGCTATGTGGCCTCTTTGGTACCTTTTGCCCTTCGGAGACACCCGGGATGGTAGAGGTTATGTGGGAAATTTCCCCACATGCGGGTGCCCAAGAAACAAATACTTATTTAGCCACTTTTGATTCCGTCCCCACTTTGAGTGGCACTAGCCGTGTAGCCAACTTTGATTCGTGTCATGTTTGGAGACCCCTAGGATAGCAGGAGTTATGTGAACCATGTGCCCACCTATGGGCCCTCAAGATAGTACAGGGGTGTGGGTTGTAGACCGAAGGGTCGCGTCTCCATACTGAGTTGGTCAGGTTCCCAGGCTCAAGGAATTGGCTCGTAGTTTGAGGGTGTTAGACTGCAGCGGATCTCCGGTCTTTAGACTTGGGGGGTGGGGCTCCTCACCTCAATCTATCGTTCTCTTGTGGAGGTCACATTCCTATGCCCAGTGGGTCGGGCTCTCGGGGGGGGGGGGGGGGCTGGACTCGTTGGCCCGGGCGGTGAGGCCCCTAGGCCCAGGTGGTCGGGCACCTAGGCTTTAGGCGTTGGGCGGCTAGGCTCAAGGGGTTGGGTTCCTTGGCTCAGTAGGTTGAGTTCTTGGAGTGGTCGGCTTTTCAGGGGTATACGCCGCTTTTTAATTTTGTCCCCATTTTAGTGACACCAAGACAACAAGGGTTATGTCGCTCATTTGCCCACATTTCATCCCTCCAGGCGGCTTGGCTTCTGTAACCACTTTTTATTGCGCCCAAACTTCGGGGTTGCCCAACACAATGGTCATTAGGACTTTAGGAACGCCCACGTTCGCAAGGCTTCCGTTCCCACTTTTCATTTGGTGTCCACCCAGGAGACCCCAATTAAGACCACATCGGTAATATGGCTACCTTTGCCTCCGTTTTCCCGTAAGAAACCCCCAAGGTAGGTGTTATCTAGCTAGCCTCCCCACATTTGTGCCCCATCACAGGAAGGGTGCTATAGTGTCCTTTGAGTGTGGCTGCAATTCTTTGACCCCCAAGAAGGCAAGGGTGATCTTGCTAATTTGCCCACTTGTGGGCTCTCAAGATTGCATGGGTTCCGTAGCCCTGGGTTGCTCCCCCACTTCGGGCCCATGCAAGACGTAACCTATGGTCACCTATGTCTTATTGTCTCATTGCGTCTTATTCCGGTTGAACACTTTGAAATTCTGATTCATCCTGTTCAAACTCTGGTTGAACACCGCTCACCAAATTACTTTGGACTCGGCTCAAATTTGGGGTCACAGAATTCAAGTCATGGCATTGGGACGGGTCGAGGCATGAGAAGCATTGGACAAGGAGGCCTTGAATTATGGCTAGGGTTGTGTAGCCAAGTTTAATTTCCTCCCACCTTTTGTAAACACTAAGAAGATACGGGTGAGATGCCCAATTTGCCCACATTTCGGACCTCAAGAGGGCAAGGCTTATGAGCCAAGCTTGACTGTGACCGAACTTCAGGGACTACCGGGACAACAGGCGTTATGTACCCTTATTTGCCCACATGTGGCCGAAAGACGGCAACAATTATTCATCAGGCGCCTTGTGACGGCGCCAGTGGCGTTCACTACGGTTTGTTTGGTGCGTGCGCAATCATTCATGAGTCATTTTGTACAAAGCATGGATTAAAAGGGGGAATACCTTTAACTGGATGCCCAAATGTGCCGAATCCAAACTTGTAAATCCTTAGGCATTGTCTTAGGAAAGCCTTGATGAACATACTTTGAGCACAAGTGACATACATTTGGAGTTCCTTTGATATTTGATTGAAAGACGGCTCCGGAGAATAGGTTTGTTTCTGGTATCTTTACAAACACAATAGATTAATACGGTAGCTGCCCTAGAGGCCATAGTACCTGCATTCATGGCACCTCAATACCTATGCCAAAGCATTAAGCATACTAGTTATACCACGTTATCGCATTCATTGAGAGCCTACAAGCCAACAAAAGTAGGAAAAAACAGCAAGAATCGGAAACTCATGCCAACTCACCCCATGTGGCCCATTTTCGAGGCCTGCGAACCAGAACAATTGCAGCAATATCTTAAAATGTGTGCCAACCTAGAACATTGCCACATCAATGATGGCTCTATGGGACCACAGCAGCACGAGGATCTCATTGATGTAACACACCTCATCTGGAGAGAATGCCATTTCGCCACGTTCTTCTTGAGCATCAGATCTCATCGCGTGGTCTGACACAAAACCCCCCGACTAAGACTTGCCGCGGACAAAGAACATCATCGGCATCAGGCAAAAGTTGAGGGCGACCTTAGTCAATAAGTATTTCACAACAGTGGCTCTGAGTGTCCCCCAAGTTACAAAGTCTTTGGATGCGAAGAACTTCACCATTGCCACGCAATCGCTATCGTAGCATGATAGCCTAACATCGGCCTGTGACTAGTGGTATGATGACTTGAAGATGGCAATGCCCACGCCTTGCACATGCTCCCATTCCGCATTCTCTAGCTGCAAGGCCTTGTGGCCAACGGTTTCGCCAATCTTGGGGTGGGATTTCTTGGCATACGCCGGTGGTTTATTCACGACCAACGCTGTCCATTTTCCTCCTCTTTGGTAGGGGGGGCAACATAGTAGGGCATGTCGGGTTTTCACTTGCGTGGGCAGGGGGGGGGGGGAGGTCAATAGAGTCCCCCAAAACGGGGGGGGGCTGGAAAGACGAGCCCCACAAGAGAATGGCTGCCAAAGCCCTTAGAAAAGGCAACCTTTTCCACACCAAGGAAAGCGTACGAGGTCCCCGCCCCAAATGTGATCGTCATGAGGACAGGGGACCAGCAGGCACACCGCGTCGCAGTACCGCACGCAGACACAGGGGGCCGGCCCATCCTCCACATCTACTCGTGCGGGGACCACTTGCCTGGATTTCTCTTCTTAGAACCTTCACTTGATTGTCCAATTGTGACTGATGACTTGGTAAGTTCAAGTGCCTATATGACCTTGGTCACTTCAAGGGGGTAAGACGCCGGCAATCAAGGAGAACTCGGCGATCTACACTCATTCCGTTCAGTGTATTTGTGTAGTTCCCTTGTCTCTACGGGCTAAAGGGTCACCAAGGATTCCACACACCCACCCACAAGCATAGGGCACTACTTTCCTCATAAAACTTTGCAATAGGTACTATATTTGGTGCCACCCGCACGCCAACCGGAGGCTCTCTGGCTGAAAGTCCACCGACGAGCCAAAGCAAGACACCATAACCACATCAACCACATGATGACCCTGCCACAACGGATAGCGTTGAAAATGGAACACAACAACCAGGACGACTCCATCATCTAGGAATGTACGAGCGAAGGCGATCTTCCAATTTTTTTGCCTGTCTGTCACTCCCACTAAATGCCTCTTATCGCCACCATCGTGCCTCTCCACCTTGCACGCCTGCACGCAAAACGCCTGCTGGATTAACCCCCTAGGACGACGAAGGACACGTCCTAGCGACGTTGTAGCGTGTATGTACTTGCTAGCAATCAACCTTGCCTAGATGCAACGCTTAACAAGAGTGACACTGGAACAGCAGTGGAAAACCGTTCCCTTGATGTCCGGAGTGGTGCTAATGTCCCCCATTGGCCTCATGAAGGCGTAGCGCGGCCTGTTGACATGGGGCTGGGAGCGTGCTACGCGTGGCAACAGTTACGCTTGGCGACGGGGGCGGGTTGCAATGTCATGGCTCCCCCCCTAAACCCCCCCCCCCCCACCCCGTTGCCAATCACTGCGTCAAACACCGCAACCCTCATTAACTTTCGCCGTTTGCGAAGCTGGCCCCCTGTGCGTCCGTCTAGCTACATCCCACCCTACCCATTTTTGCTCAGCAATGTCATATGAACGTATAGTCGGGGTGACCGCCCTTTCGACAATCGGGAGTGAGGACATTTGGTTAGGCAAGCTTAAGCATCTTCGCGCTCATCTCTGATCGTGTCCACGCGATTTCTTTCTCCCCCGTCCGCTGCCACTCCCCCGCATCCGACGCCGTCTTCATCGGCCCATCCCGATGAATTTGTCTTGAGTAAACGCGAACCCACCCCCCCCCCCCCCCCGGAAGACGTGTCGCCACATTATTCTGGTCGACAACGGGCAACTCCAATGGTCCGCCAGTGTTTGCCGGAATTCCTCTCAATCCGCCAATGGCTTGGGGGAGTAATTGTACACGCACTGTTGGTCTTCGGGGACGCCCTTGGCAACCTGGATCTTCGCCTTAATCGACCTAGTCAACTCATTGGCATAGCCAGGCAAACGCAATTTGCGGTCGCCAAGGCACACCTCCAGACCCACAAATTGTCTGCACGGGGCCCGTGTCATGTGGGCGGCAGTCTTGCCCTGACACGCGGCGCGTGGCCCTCTGAGTTGGACATCCTGTTCCTCCTGCCACGAGATGGTTCAAATTCATCTTGTGCTTACTTGGGGCAGATCATGGCGCCCCATTGATGCATGTTTGACTTTCCTGCGCACGTAGACATGATGATAGCAGCCATTATCCGCATCTTCATTCCCGCAAGGTCATGGCCACCTACTATTTTTGGAAATTGCCTTGGCAATAGTCACTCAATCGCCTCAAGCTACAAGCCGTCTCATTTTGCGGGTTCACAAACCCATTATTACCAATGTTTGGGGGCCCTTTCAATTTCACTCATCTAACTTGCATCCACATGTAAAACGGTTTGGCTGCCTGTCTGCACTACTCATATTTACGCAGCTTGTTTTACATTCATGTTTTGTCCTTCTTGGACGGTTAATGGAATGTTTAATGTGTGATACTCATTCAACCCACCATCCTCCACCTCGACCCTGCACGTCTGCACGCAAAGCGCCTACTGTATCACCACCCGGGACGACAAAGGACGCGTTCTAGCGACGTTCCAGCGTGTATGTACCTGCTAGCAATCAACCTTGCCTAGATCGCTCTTGCAACGCTTGACAAGAGCAACACTAGAACAGCGATGGAAAACCGTTCCCTTGATGTCCGGAGTGGTGCTAATGTCCCCCATTGGCTTGATGAAGGCGTAGCGCGGCCTTTTGAGATGGGGCTGGGTGCGTGCTAGGCTTGGCAACAGTTAGGCTTCACGATGGAGGCGGGTTCCAATGTCATGCCTCCCCCCCCAACCCCCCACCCCCCCAAGCCGTTACCAGTCACCCCATCAAATACCGCAACCCTCATTAACTCCTGCCGTTTGGGCATTCGGCCCCCTGTGCGTCCCTCCAGCTAGATCCCACCCTACCCATTTGGCCCATTAATCGCACATGAATGTGTAGTAGACCGCCCTTTCGGCAATCGGGGGTGAGGACATTTGGTTAGGCGAGCTTAAACATCTTCACGCCCATCTCCGATCGTGGCCACGTGATTTCTTTCTCCCCCGTCCGCTGTCACTCCCCCTCATCCGACCCCGTCTTCATGGGCCTATCCCCATGAATTTGTCTTGAGTCAACGCGAACCCATTTCCCCTCCTCGGACAACGTGTGACCACATTATTGTGGCAGAAAACTGGCAACTGCAATGGTCTGCCAGTGTTTGCCTCAATTCCTCTCAATCCGCCAATGGCTTGGGGGAGTAATTGTACACGCACTGTTGGGCTTCGGGAATGCCCTCGGCAAACTTGATCGTCGCCTTAATGGACCTAGTCAACTCATTTGCATAGCCAGGCAAACGCAACTTCTGGTCGCCAAGAAGGCACACCTCCACACCCACAAATTTGCTGCAGGGTGCCAGTGTCACGTGGGCGGCAGTCTTGCCCTCACACACGGCGAGTGGCCCTCCGAGTTGGACATCCCGTTCCTCCTGCCACTAGATGGTTCAAATTCATCTTGTCTTTTCTTGAGGCAGAGCATGGTGCCCCATTGATGCATGTTTGACTTTCGTGCTCACATGGACATGCCGATAGCAGCCATTCTCCGCTATCTCATTGTCGCAAGGTGATGGCCACCTATTTTTTTTGCAAATTGCCTTGGCAGTAGTCACTCAATCGCCTCAAGCTACAAGCCCTCTCATTTTGCGGGTTCACAAACGCATTATTACCAGTGTTTGGGGGCCCTTTCAATTTCACGCATCTAACTTGCATCCACATGTAAAACGGTTTGGCTGCCCGTCTGCACTACTCATATCTACGCAACTTGTTTTACAATCCTGCTTTGTCGATCTTGGACAGCTAATGGAATGTTTAACGTGTGATACTCATTCAACCCACCATCCTCCACCTGGACCCTGCACGTCTGCACGCAAAGCGCCTGCTGTATCACCACCTAGGATGACGAAGGACGCGTTCTAGCGACGTTCTAGCGTGTATGTACCTGCTAGCAATCAACCTTGCCTAGATCGCTGTTGCAACGCTTGACAAGAGCAACACTAGAACAACGATGGAAAACCATTCCCTTGATGTCCGGAGTGGTGCTAATGCCCCCCATTGGCTTGATGAAGCCGTGGCGCGGCCTTTTGAGATGGGGCTGGGTGCGTGCTGCTTGGTAATGGTTAGGCCTCCTGAAGGCGGCGGGTTGCAATGTCATGGCTCCCCCCCCAACCCCCCCACCCCACGCCGTTGCCAATCACCGCGTCAAAAACCGCAACCCTGATTAACTCCCGCCGTTTGGGCAGCCGGGCCCCTGTGCGTCCCTCCAGCTACATCCCACCCTACCCATTTGTGCCCATCAATGGCACATGAATCTATAGTCGGGCCGACCACCCTTTCGGCAATCGGGGGTGAGGACATTTGGTTAGGCAAGCTTAAACATCTTCGCGCCCATCTCCGATCGTCGCCACGCGATTTCTTTCTCCCCCGTCCGCTGCCACTCCCCCTCATCCTACCCCGTCTTCATGAGCCTATCCCCATGAATTTGTCTTGAGTCAACGCGAACCCATTCCCCCCGCCCCGGACAATGTGTGACCACATTATTGCGGTCGAAAACTGGCAACTCCAATGGTCTGCCAGTGTTTGCCTCAATTCCTCTCAATCCGCCAATGGCTTGGGGGAGTAATTGTACACGCACTGTTGGGCTTCTGGGGTGCCATCGGCAACCTAGATCTTCGCCTTAATGGACCTGGTCAACTCGTTTGCATAGCCAGGCAAACGCAACTTGTGGTCGCTAGGAAGGTACACCTCCACCACCACAAATTGGCTGCAGGTGCCAGTGTCACGTGGGCGGCAGTCTTGCCCTCACACACGGCGAGTGGCCCTCCGGGTTGGACATCCCGTTCCTCCTGCCACTAGATGGTTCAAATTCATCTTGTGCTTTCTTGAGGCAGAGCATGGTGCCCCGTTGATGCATCTTTGACTTTCGTGCTCACATGGACATGCCGATAGCAGCCATTCTCCGCTATCTCCTTGTCGCAAGGTGATGGCCACCTATTTTTTTTTGGAACTTGCCTTGGCAGTAGTCACTCAATCGCCTCAAGCTACAAGCCCTCTCATTTTGCGGGTTCACAAACGCATTATTACCAGTGTTTGGGGGCCCTTTCAATTTCACGCATCTAACTTGCATCCACATGTAAAACGGTTTGGCTGCCCGTCTGCACTACTCATATCTACGCAACTTGTTTTACAATCCTGCTTTGTCGATCTTGGACAGCTAATGGAATGTTTAATGTGTGATACTCATTCAACCCACCATCCTCCACCTGGACCCTGCACGTCTGCACGCAAAGCGCCTGCTGTATCACCACCTAGGATGACGAAGGACGCGTTCTAGCGACGTTCTAGCGTGTATGTACCTGCTAGCAATCAACCTTGCCTAGATCGCTGTTGCAACGCTTGACAAGAGCAACACTAGAACAACGATGGAAAACCATTCCCTTGATGTCCGGAGTGGTGCTAATGTCCCCCATTGGCTTGATGAAGGCGTGGCGCGGCCTTTTGAGATGGGGCTGGGTGCGTGCTGCTTGGTAATGGTTAGGCCTCCTGAAGGCGGCGGGTTGCAATGTCATGGCTCCCCCCCCAACCCCCCCACCCCACGCCGTTGCCAATCACCGCGTCAAAAACCGCAACCCTGATTAACTCCCGCCGTTTGGGCAGCCGGCCCCCTGTGCGTCCCTCCAGCTACATCCCACCCTACCCATTTGTGCCCATCAATCGCACATGAATCTATAGTCGGGCCCACCACCCTTTCGGCAATCGGGGGTGAGGACATTTGGTTAGGCAAGCTTAAACATCTTCGCGCCCATCTCCGATCGTCGCCACGCGATTTCTTTCTCCCCCGTCCGCTGCCACTCCCCCTCATCCGACCCCGTCTTCATGGGCCTATCCCCATGAATTTGTCTTGAGTCAATGCGAACCCGTTCCCCCCGCCCCGGACAATGTGTGACCACATTATTATGGTAGAAAACTGGCAACTCCAATGGTCCGCCAGTGTTTGCCTCAATTCCTCTCAATCCGCCAATGGCTTGGGGGAGTAATTGTGCATGCACTGTTGGGCTTCTGGGGTGCCATCGGCAACCCAGATCTTCGCCTTAATGGACCTGGTCAACTCGTTTGCATAGCCAGGCAAACGCAACTTGTGGTCGCTAGGAAGGTACACCTCCACCCCCACAAATTGGCTGCAGGTGCCAGTGTCACGTGGGCGGCAGTCTTGCCCTCACACACGGCGAGTGGCCCTCCGAGTTGGACATCCCGTTCCTCCTGCCACTAGGTGGTTCAAATTCATCTTGTGCTTTCTTGAGGCAGACCATGGTGCCCCATTGATGCATCTTTGCCTTTCGTGCTCACATGGACATGCCGATAGCAGCCATTCTCCGCTATCTCATTGTCGCAAGGTGATGGCCACCTATTTTTTTTTGGAAATTGCCTTGGCAGTAGTCACTCAATCGCCTCAAGCTACAAGCCCTCTCATTTTGCGGGTTCACAAACACATTATTACCAGTGTTTGGGGGCCCTTTCAATTTCACGCATCTAACTTGCATCCACATGTAAAACGGTTTGGCTACCCGTCTGCACTACTCATATGTACGCAACTTGTTTTACAATCCTGCTTTGTCAATCTTGGACAATTAATGGAATGTTTAATGTGTGATACTCATTCAACCCACCATCCTCCACCTGGACCCTGCACGTTTGCACGCAAAGCGCCTGCTGTATCACCACCTAGGACGACGAAGGACGCGTTCTAGCGACGTTCTAGCGTGTATGTACCTGCTAGCAATCAACCTTGCCTAGATCGCTGTTGCAACGCTTGACAAGAGCAACACTAGAACAACGATGGAAAACCATTCCCTTGATGTCCAGAGTGGTGCTAATGTCCCCCATTGGCTTGATGAAGGCGTGGCGCGGCCTTTGGAGATGGGGCTGGGTGCGTGCTGCTTGGTAACGGTGAGGCTTGGCGAAGGCGGCGGGTTGCAATGTCATGGCTCCCCCCCCAACCCCCCCACCCCACGCCGTTGCCAATCACCGCGTCAAAAACCGCAACCGTGATTAACTCCCGCCGTTTGGGCAGCCGGCCCCCTGTGCGTCCCTCCAGCTACATCCCACCCTACCCAGTTGTGCCCATCCATCGCACGTGAATCTATAGTCGGGCCGACCACTCTTTCGGCAATCGGGGGTGAGGACATTTGGTTAGGCAAGCTTAAACATCTTCGCGCCCATCTCCGATCGTCGCCACGCGATTTCTTTCTCCCCCGTCCGCTGCCACTCCCCCTCATCCTACCCCGTCTTCATGAGCCTATCCCCATGAATTTGTCTTGAGTCAACGCGAACCCATTTCCCCCGCCCCGGACAATGTGTGACCACATTAATGCGGTCGAAAACTGGCAACTGCAATGGTCTGCCAGTGTTTGCCTCAATTCCTCTCAATCCGCCAATGGCTTGGGGGAGTAATTGTACACGCACTGTTGGGCTTCTGGGGTGCCATCGGCAACCCAGATCTTCGCCTTAATGGACCTGGTCAACTCGTTTGCATAACCAGGCAAACGCAACTTGTGGTCGCTAGGAAGGTACACCTCCACCACCACAAATTGGCTGCAGGTGCCAGTGTCACGTGGGCGGCAGTCTTGCCCTCACACACGGCGAGTGGCCCTCCGAGTTGGACATCCCGTTCCTCCTGCCACTAGGTGGTTCAAATTCATCTTGTGCTTTCTTGAGGCAGACCATGGTGCCCCATTGATGCATCTTTGACTATCGTGCTCACATGGACATGCCGATAGCAGCCATTCTCCGCTATCTCATTGTCGCAAGGTGATGGCCACCTATTTTTTTTTAAAATTGCCTTGGCAGTAGTCACTCAATCGCCTCAAGCTACAAGCCCTCTCATTTTGCGGGTTCACAAACGCATTATTGCCAGTGTTTGGGGGCCCTTTCAATTACACGCATCTAACTTGCATCCACATGTAAAACGGTTTGGCTGCCCGTCTGCACTACTCATATCTACGCAACTTGTTTTACAATCCTGCTTTGTCGATCTTGGACAGCTAATGGAATGTTTGATGTGTGATACTCATTCAACCCACCATCCTCCACCTCGACCCTGCACATCTGCACGCAAAGCGCCTGCTGTATCACCACCTAGGATGACGAAGGACGCGTTCTAGCGACGTTCTAGCGTGTATGTACCTGCTAGCAATCAACCTTGCCTAGATCGTTGTTGCAACGCTTGACAAGGGCAACACTAGAACAACGATGGAAAACCATTCCCTTGATGTCCGGAGTGGTGCTAATGTCCCCCATTGGCTTGATGAAGGCGTGGCGCGGCCTTTTGAGATGGGGCTGGGTGCGTGCTGCTTGGTAATGGTTAGGCCTCCTGAAGGCGGCGGGTTGCAATGTCATGGCTCCCCCCCCAACCCCCCCACCCCACGCCGTTGCCAATCACCGCGTCAAAAACCGCAACCCTGATTAACTCCCGCCGTTTGGGCAGCCGGGCCCCTGTGCGTCCCTCCAGCTACATCCCACCCTACCCATTTGTGCCCATCAATCGCACATGAATCTATAGTCGGGCCGACCACCCTTTCGGCAATCGGGGGTGAGGACATTTGGTTAGGCAAGCTTAAACATCTTCGCGCCCATCTCCGATCGTCGCCACGCGATTTCTTTCTCCCCCGTCTGCTGCCACTCCCTCTCATCCGACCCCGTCATCATGGGCCTATCCCCATGAATTTGTCTTGAGTCAACGCGAACCCATTCCCCCCGCCCCGGACAATGTGTGACCACATTATTATGGTCGAAAACTGGCAACTCCAATGGTCCGCCAGTGTTTGCCTCAATTCCTCTCAATCCGCCAATGGCTTGGGGGAGTAATTGTACACGCACTGTTGGGCTTCTGGGGTGCCATCGGCAACCTAGATCTTCGCCTTAATGGACCTGGTCAACTCGTTTGCATAGCCAGGCAAACGCAACTTGTGGTCGCTAGGAAGGTACACCTCCACCCCCACAAATTGGCTGTAGGTGCCAGCGTCACGTGGGCGGCAGTCTTGCCCTCACACACGGCGAGTGGCCCTCCGAGTTGGACATCCCGCTCCTCCTGCCACTAGCTGGTTCAAATTCATCTTGCGCTTTCTTGAGGCAGAGCATGGTGCCCCATTGATGCATCTTTGACTTTCGTGCTCACATGGACATGCCGATAGCAGCCATTCTCCGCTATCTCATTGTCGCAAGGTGATGGCCACCTATTTTTTTTTGGAAATTGCCTTGGCAGTAGTCACTCAATCGCCTCAAGCTACAAGCCCTCTCATTTTGCGGGTTCACAAACGCATTATTACCAGTGTTTGGGGGCCCTTTCAGTTTCGCGCATCTAACTTGCATCCACATGTAAAACGGTTTGGCTGCCCGTCTGCACTACTCATATCTACGCAACTTGTTTTACAATCCTGCTTTGTCAATCTTGGACAGTTAATGGAATGTTTAATGTGTGATACTCATGCAACCCACCATCGTCCACCTGGACCGTGCACGTGTGCACGCAAAGCGCCTGCTGTATCACCACCTAGGACGACGAAGGACGCGTTCTAGCGACGTTCTAGCGTGTATGTACGTGGTAGCAATCAACCTTGCCTAGATCGCTGTTGCAACGCTTGACAAGGGCAACACTAGAACAACGATGGAAAACCATTCCCTTGATGTCCGGAGTGGTGCTAATGTCCCCCATTGGCTTGATGAAGGCGTGGCGCGGCCTTTTGAGATGGGGCTGGGTGCGTGCTGCTTGGTAATGGTTAGGCTTGGCGAAGGCGGCGGGTTGCAATGTCATGGCTCCCCCCCCAACCCCCCCACCCCACGCCGTTGCCAATCACCGCGTCAAAAACCGCAACCCTGATTAACTCCCGCCGTTTGGGCAGCCGGGCCCCTGTGCGTCCCTCCAGCTACATCCCACCCTACCCATTTGTGCCCATCCATCGCACATGAATCTATAGTGGGGGCTACCACCCTTTCGGCAATCGGGGGTGAGGACATTTGGTTAGGCAAGCTTAAACATCTTCGCGCCCATCTCCGATCGTCGCCACGCGATTTCCTTCTCCCCCATCCGCTGCCACTCCCACTCATCCGACCCCGTCTTCATGGGCCTATCCCCATGAATTTGTCTTGAGTCAACGCGAACCCATTCCCCCCGCCCCGGACAATGTGTGACCACATTATTGTGGTCGAAAATTGGCAACTCCAATGGTTCCGCCAATGTTTGCCTCAATTCCTCTCAATCCGCCAATGGCTTGGGGGAGTAATTGTACACGCACTGTTGGGCTTCTCGGGTGCCATCGGCAACCTAGATCTTCGCCTTAATGGACCTGGTCAACTCGTTTGCATAACCAGGCAAACGCAACTTGTGGTCGCTAGGAAGGTACACCTCCACCCCCACAAATTGGCTGCAGGTGCCAGTGTCACGTGGGCGGCAGTCTTGCCCTCAAAAGCGGCGAGTGGCCCTCCGAGTTGGACATCCCGTTCCTCCTGCCACTAGCTGGTTCAAATTCATCTTGCGCTTTCTTGAGGCAGAGCATGGTGCCCCATTGATGCATCTTTGACTTTCGTGCTCACATGGACATGCCGATAGCAGCCATTCTCCGCTATCTCATTGTCGCAAGGTGATGGCCACCTATTTTTTTTTGGAAATTGCCTTGGCAGTAGTCACTCAATCGCCTCAAGCTACAAGCCCTCTCATTTTGCGGGTTCACAAACGCATTATTACCAGTGTTTGGGGGCCCTTTCAGTTTCGCGCATCTAACTTGCATCCACATGTAAAACGGTTTGGCTGCCCGTCTGCACTACTCATATCTACGCAACTTGTTTTACAATCCTGCTTTGTCAATCTTGGACAGTTAATGGAATGTTTAATGTGTGATACTCATGCAACCCACCATCGTCCACCTGGACCCTGCACATCTGCACGCAAAGCGCCTGCTGTATCACCACCTAGGACGACGAAGGACGCGTTCTAGCGACGTTCTAGCGTGTATGTACGTGGTAGCAATCAACCTTGCCTAGATCGCTGTTGCAACGCTTGACAAGGGCAACACTAGAACAACGATGGAAAACCATTCCCTTGATGTCCGGAGTGGTGCTAATGTCCCCCATTGGCTTGATGAAGGCGTGGCGCGGCCTTTTGAGATGGGGCTGGGTGCGTGCTGCTTGGTAATGGTTAGGCCTCCTGAAGGCGGCGGGTTGCAATGTCATGGCTCCCCCCCCAACCCCCCCACCCCACGCCGTTGCCAATCACCGCGTCAAAAACCGCAACCCTGATTAACTCCCGCCGTTTGGGCAGCCGGGCCCCTGTGCGTCCCTCCAGCTACATCCCACCCTACCCATTTGTGCCCATCCATCGCACATGAATCTATAGTGGGGGCTACCACCCTTTCGGCAATCGGGGGTGAGGACATTTGGTTAGGCAAGCTTAAACATCTTCGCGCCCATCTCCGATCGTCGCCACGCGATTTCCTTCTCCCCCATCCGCTGCCACTCCCACTCATCCGACCCCGTCTTCATGGGCCTATCCCCATGAATTTGTGTTGAGTCAACGCGAACCCATTCCCCCCGCCCCGGACAATGTGTGACCACATTATTATGGTCGAAAACTGGCAACTCCAATGGTTCCGCCAATGTTTGCCTCAATTCCTCTCAATCCGCCAATGGCTTGGGGGAGTAATTGTACACGCACTGTTGGGCTTCTCGGGTGCCATCGGCAACCTAGATCTTCGCCTTAATGGACCTGGTCAACCTGGTTTGCATAACCAGGCAAACGCAACTTGTGGTCGCTAGGAAGGTACACCTCCACCCCCACAAATTGGCTGCAGGTGCCAGTGTCACGTGGGCGGCAGTCTTGCCCTCAAAAACGGCGAGTGGCCCTCCGAGTTGGACATCCCGTTCCTCCTGCCACTAGGTGGTTCAAATTCATCTTGTGCTTTCTTGAGGCAGACCATGGTGCCCCATTGATGCATCTTTGACTTTCGTGCTCACATGGACATGCCGATAGCAGCCATTCTCCGCTATCTCATTGTCGCAAGGTGATGGCCACCTATTTTTTTTGGAAATTGCCTTGGCAGTAGTCACTCAATCGCCTCAAGCTACAAGCCCTCTCATTTTGCGGGTTCACAAACGCATTATTACCAGTGTTTGGGGGCCCTTTCAATTTCACGCATCTAACTTGCATCCACATGTAAAACGGTTTGGCTGCCCGTCTGCACTACTCATATGTACGCAACTTGTTTTACAATCCCGCTTTGTCAATCTTGGACAGTTAATGGAATGTTTAATGTGTGATACTCATGCAACCCACCATCCTCCACCTGGACCGTGCACGTCTGCACGCAAAGCGCCTGCTGTATCACCACCTAGGACGACGAAGGACGCGTTCTAGCGACGTTCTAGCGTGTATGTACCTGCTAGCAATCAACCTTGCCTAGATCGCTGTTGCAACGCTTGACAAGAGCAACACTAGAACAGCGATGGAAAACCATTCCCTTGATGTCCGGAGTGGTGCTAATGTCCCCCATTGGCTTGATGAAGGCGTGGCGCGGCCTTTTGAGATGGGGCTGGGTGCGTGCTGCTTGGTAACGGTGAGGCTTGGCGAAGGCGGCGGGTTGCAATGTCATGGCTCCCCCCCCAACCCCCCCACCCCACGCCGTTGCCAATCACCGCGTCAAAAACCGCAACCCTGATTAACTCCCGCCGTTTGGGCAGCCGGCCCCCTGTGCGTCCCTCCAGCTACATCCCACCCTACCCATTTGTGCCCATCCATCGCACATGAATCTATAGTCGGGGCTACCACCCTTTCGGCAATCGGGGGTGAGGACATTTGGTTAGGCAAGCTTAAACATCTTCGCGCCCATCTCCGATCGTTGCCACGCGATTTCTTTCTCCCCCATCAGCTGCCACTCCCACTCATCCGACCCCGTCTTCATGGGCCTATCCCCATGAATTTGTCTTGAGTCAACGCGAACCCAATCCCCTCCGCCCCGGACAATGTGTGACCACATTATTGTGGTCGAAAACTGGCAACTCCAATGGTCCGCCAATGTTTGCCTCAATTCCTCTCAATCCGCCAATGGCTTGGGGGAGTAATTGTACACGCACCGTTGGGCTTCTGGGGTGCCATCGGCAACCTAGATCTTCGCCTTAATGGACCCGGTCAACCTGGTTTGCATAACCAGGCAAACACAACTTGTGGTCGCTAGGAATGTACCCCTCCACCCCCACAAATTGGCTGCAGGTGCCAGTGTCACGTGGGCGGCAGTCTTGCCCTCAAAAACGGCGAGTGGCCCTCCGAGTTGGACATCACGTTCCTCCTGCCACTAGGTGGTTCAAATTCATCTTGTGCTTTCTTGAGGCAGACCATGGTGCACCATTAATGCATCTTTGACTTTCGTGCTCACATAGACATGCCGATAGCAGCCATTGTCCACAAACTCATTGTTGCAAGGTCATGGCCACCTATTATTTTTGGAAATTGCCTTTGCAGTAGTCACTCAATCGCCTCAAGCTACAAGCCCTCTCATTTTGCGGGTTCACAAACGCATTATTGCCAGTGTTTGGGGGCCCTTTCAATTTCACTCATCTAACTTGCATCCACATGTGAAACGGTTTGGTTGCCTGTCTGCGCTACTCATATCTACGCACGTTGTTTTACAATCCTGCTTTGTCAATCTTGGACAATTAATGGAATGTGGAACGTGTGATACTCATTCAACCCGCCATCCCCCACCTGGACCCTGCACGCCCGCACGCAAAGCGCCTACTGTATCACCACCTGGGACGACGAAGGACGCGTTCTAGCGACGTTCTAGCGTGTATGGACCTGCTAGCAATCAACCTTGCCTAGATCACTGTTGCAACGCTTGACAAGAGCAACACTAGAACAGCGATGGAAAACCATTCCCTTGATGTCCGGAGTGGTGCTAATGTCCCCCATTGGCTTCATGAAGGCGTAACGCGGCCTTTTGAGATGGGGCTGGGTGCGTGCTACGCTTGGTAACGGTTAGGCTTGGCGACGGCGGCGGGTTTCAATGTCATGCCCCCCCCCCCTCCCACCCCGTTGCCAATCACTGCGTCAAACACCGCAACCCTTCTTAACTCCTGCCGTTTGGGCAGCCGGCCCCCTGTGCGTCCCCCCAGCTACATCCCACCCTGCCCATTTGTGCCCAGCAATGACACATGAACTTGTAGTCGGGGCGACCGCCCTTTCGGCAATCGGTCCTCGTCCGGAACCCTCAGTGCCCTCATCTTCTTTTTGAAGGGCTCCAGCAATGACACATGAACTTGTAGTCGGGGCGACCGCGCTTTCGGCAATCGGGGGTGAGGATATTGGGTTACGCAAGCTTAAACATCTTCGCGCCCATCTCCGATCGTGGCCACGCAATTTCTTTCTCCCCATCCGCTGCCACTCCCCCTCATCCGACGCCGTCTTGTCCAGCTTGTCCAGCTTGTCCAGCTCGTCCACGGATACCCAATTACTGTCGGCATCCCACTGGTCCTGCTCAATGACCTCTAGGGCGTCCTCGTCCGGAACCCTCAGTGCCCTCATCTTCTTTTTGAACGGCTCCAAGGTCACCGGGGCGACCTCCCTCACGCAGCGGGCGACGTTCCATAGGGGACATTTTCTGTTTTGAGGAAGATCTCACCATGTGTTGTACTCGTTTGAAAGATCACAATGGCTTATGTATTCCAGTAGTATACTTGTGTAGTGATCTAGTGGTGTAATGGGGTCGCCTTTCAGTGGTGTAGTGTTCTAGTACTTTAGTGGTGTAATGGTGTAGTTGTGTAGGGGTGTGGCGGTACAATGGTATAATGGTGTAGTGGTCCAATGCTCTATCTGTGCAATCACCACTAAACTACTACACTGGTACACCACTCCAACATCACACTGCTACACCACTACACTACTAAACCACCACACCCCTACACCACTATATGACTACGTGACTACAAAACTACACGACTGCATTTGTACACCACTACGGGACTATGCCGCTAAACCACTGAAGCACCACACCACAACACCGCTATACTACTACACGACTACACCACTACACCACTATAACTGCACACTATTGCACCACTATACCAGTGCACTACCATACCACCACACTAGTGACCACTACACCACTACAACCATACACCACGACACTCCGAAAACAACCACACCACTACACCACTATATGTGGACACCACTACACCACTAGAGCACCAAAACACGTACATCACTACAGGCGTACGAGCCAAATCGACCAACGTGCCAACACATGACAACGGTCATTGAAAGCAGTCGTATCAAACAAATGGCCCCATGCCTCTTTGCAATTTTGCAACCCTCATTGTCATTCATACATCAACAAGCGAGTGCACCGATTTGGCAAGACTTTTCGTCAAAGTGGGTCATGGTTCACCCTTGTCTTTGATCCTTGGCCACATATTTCGAAGGTGCAGGAGGTAATAGGTGCCACAATATTGTGTTTTCCGCCGCTGACTCGGGATGTCTCATTGTCTCATCATCCTAACGGGGACTATTATTTAATGACAGGCAGGTGGATTTTTTTACGGATCATCGAACATCCAAGCAGTTTTGGTATGAAAATGGATCCAATGGAGAGTTTCTGGAAGTCACGGCCAGGGTAGTGAAGCTCGTGGCCCAGGCGAGTGGTTGGTTGGTGGTGGTAGGGATGTCCGTGCCGTTGCCCATGGTGAGGATGCAGGTCGTAGTGTGATTGATGTTGGTGTCCCGCATGGCGGCAAGGCCATCGAGGAGGGTGAGGGTTCGCGGCGGGGGGCAGTTTGCGAGTCTGCCTCGTCCTGGACTTCCTCCTACTCCTTCTTTGCTGCCCCCTCTTGTGCCTCTTTGTGAGTCTCATTGCCAGCTTGGAAGTCATGTATTTGCCCATCTACACCCCTGCTATGCTTCTCGTCTGCTTCTTCATTTGCACATCTTGTGTCTCCTCCTCCTCCTCTTCCTCTCCTCAGTCCTCAAGTGTCCTGTATGCAACAAATTATTGGCAGCCTACAAGCTACACGCCCGTTCGAACAAAGGCGCCCACGCCCGGGCCCATGCCTGCCAAGTCTAACCCCACCGGCGTCGGCATGCGAGAAGGCACATCGGAGGCACACGCCGAGCGCAGCGCATGGTGGCACTGGGCATACTAGCGATGGCCACCGATCGGGCTTCACTCAGTTGCCATATTCATAGTGTCGACGGCACGGAGGTGGCCAGGCTGAGGCCAAAACACGGCCGCGGGGGGGTTCTAGTCCATCAGCGATGAGGCGCGGCCTAGAGGGGGGGGGGGGGGTCGGCGCGGCTGGGCCCCCACGCGCCATCGTTGCACCGGTGCATGTCCCTCCAGCGGGCCCACACCCAATCGCAATCACGCCCCGGGGCACTTGGATAACACATACCTTCATTGGTGTGAGGAATGAACTTTTGCCCACGAATGATCCTTGTGATAAAGCGCCCACAATGTTGCAATAATGTTGGAATTTCAAATGAAGTCTTTTATTGCGGAGATACACGAGTAAAACAGTTGACCATTGTGAACTAGGGGACATGATTTTCAGAGAGTGTGAACCATTTTCGTGGATACTGCGAAACGCAAGCAATCTAAGAATACCTTGTGTTGCAGAAGATGCCGTCCGTTGTATTCTTTTTTTTCTTCATCTAGTTCCATGCCGTTTTCATTCTTGTGTGGGGCACAAATGCGTGGAACTTTGTTGCAAAAAGTCCATTCCTTCCTACTTTGGCTCTTGCCCCAAACCTATAATGGAACACGCCTTCGTGTGGTCCTCTTTTGTGTTGCAAAGATTGGCGTAGTTCAACAACACGCGATTGATCCCATAGCATGCATCAATTGAAATGATACACGGAAATCTATTGCACAATGGAGGGAGTTCTATTGGCAACATGGGAGGTAGATATTGGCGACTACCCCATTTGCGTACGTCGGTGTTTAGCCTCTGCGCTCTTGGGGTAGGAGAAGGTATGGGTACTACTAGAGTGCTGGCACCTAGGGGAAACCAGACTCGCTCAACAACAAAGCAAGTGGGTTTGCACCCAACCCACGCTTCCTAAGACAAAGACTTTGCAACTTAGCCCCATATCGTACTAACTATATGGCAACAACGTGGATGCAATAGTAGTTTGTCCCAACCGGAACCTCGGAGACCTTGCGTTCCAACTAGACACAAAGCAACACTGGATGACGGGGCCCCCATGCTACACTTAATGACAATTCCGACAGGCCCTCCATAAGACAACAACACAAACCAAGTGTCTATTTGCTCCTGTGCATTAGACGCTTATAATGCAGAATTGTCGTGCGTAGTACAACGCCATAAAGCAGGTCTTCACTTCCGTCAGAATTGTCAGCCACATCGTTGCACCTCTTGTTCCATGACGAATCTTGTGCACCTTATGATGCACCCTAGCCTCATCACCGAAAGACATCTACATCTTCTCATCGGTCACATTCTCCGTGGGCTAGTGTGGCAAAGAGTTCATAGTGGTGGGTGGGTGGTAAGCATTGTGAGGCCCCGAGAGAGTAGGACTTTGCGGTGGTGGGTAGGTGGTCCGCTGTGCCTGGTGAGGGCCAGAGAGCGTTGCTGGCCGTTGATGCCGTCAATGAGGGGAGGAGACAGTTGGTGGTGGCGGACTTATTCAAGACTTCCCCCTTTGACGGTGCTGTGGATCACAAGTCACATTCCACAAGGCGACTTGGAAATTGCTCAGCAGGTGTTGTGGACCGGCAGTGTCCAAAGGAAGCGGGCGCACGTAATGGTTCGTGCAACACATAGGATGCACCCAACCGTCGACTGATTACAATCGACTATTTGACTGATTTTACCGTTAGTATCCACTTTGCTACAATGCCTTTGACATTGCTACACGATATATCCATGCAGTTGAATTTACTAGGCACCATTCGCGAGATGTTATCTTGACCATTTTTCATGCTCCGGTTCCATGGTGATCTTTTGAGGGCGCCTCCTACAATGGTAAGTTGTCTGATGCTAAGAGACACTCAATAACAAACCCGGAATTGCTACATTTACAATCCTTCGTGCCTGGCCTCACCACCTGCCCCAGTTCATATATCTCTTAGGTCCACCGTCCTATGCGGCGGTTCCTGCCCTGTGCTGGTTAGATGATGCTGCTCGGGATCCTGCACACGGTAGTTGAGCAGCTCAATCTTCTAGGCGATCACGAAATGCATGGCAGTGATGTGGGGTCTTGGGTCCGTAACCTTCCACGAAATCATGGCATTGGGGCGCTGTTCGTTGGGCTTGAGCCGGCAGGAAAAGAGGCCATGGAGGCCCCTCGTGCCCGGGGGTTAGTCCTGAATAATGAAGACCATGCAGCCCCCCCCCCCCCCCTGCAACTCGTCAATGACCTTCGGCCACATGCAACATGCCGTGTACGTGACACGGAATGTGCAGATTGCACTGGACCAATTGGGCTACAATGGGTCATGTAGAGCCTAGTCAAACACATGCATGTTGAGGATTGCTTAGATTTGATGTCATGCCTATCCTAACCATCACCAAATTATTGAGGCGCGAACAAAGCGCCGAGTTGAGCCCAAACCAATTCGATCTCATATGCTTTGTAATGAGAATTTAGGCAAGCAAAGCATGCAATAAGCTCAAAACAAGTGAAGACCATGTAAAATCAAAATGCAATTCACAGCGCCCTTATGTGAACCGAGTGGTGTGTTGTGGCAAGGACTCTCACCGACGATTCATCATTGAATTGGACAGCGAATTTGGTCCAAGGCGGTTTCGACCCACCGTCCTCCACCAGGGTTACCCTTTCCAGGGGATCTCCCAGGCCTTCCGACCACCCCCACCAAGGTGCTTCCCACTTTGCTCTTTCGCTTTTGTGTGTTTTTCAGACTCACGGTGTCTTAGGTGGCATTCGTCCTCATAGTGACGCCGGTTGCCACAGTAGCTGCACGTTATCGTGCAGCGGAAGTGGTCTTGATGTTTGACCTAGGGGTGCCCCTATGGCGTCGGATTTGTACGAAGCCGGGATGGCGGCCTAGGATCAACCCGCAACAACCACAGCAAGCAACACGTAACGAAGAGGAGCAAGGAGTACCACACTCTCAACACTTCTGTGGCTATTTGTGTCTCTGATGTGCCTCTTTCTGTTCTTGAAACGCCGGCCCTTCAACCAGCGTTGGGGCAGTAGTGATGCCCCCTTTCCCCGTGGACAAGGGCCACAGGGCAGCATAGGTGACGACGCGCCCGTTGCCCTCGTTCATCTTCGGGTCCTCTTCTCCTTCTCCGAAAGCCTACTCCTCTTTCTTACCGTCTTTGGCAATGATCACCAAACAATGCGGCTTGAACTTCCGACCTTCTTTCCACTTGTGCTTATTGACAATTTTCATCCCCAATATGACTTGAAGGCGTAATTGTCCAGGACATGGCACCCATGCTCCGCTTCTTTGATTCTCAGTTTGGTGGCCGTCAAGCATCGTTGCCGTAGCAGCGGTCGCGCAACGCTTGTGTCGTCGCGTTGCCTTCATGTGTCGGGACTTGGGCGACACGCAGCCTTGTGTCCGACCTAATAGGCGTCCTACGCGCCCGCAAGCGCATGGCGGGCCTAGCAGCAGGCTCGACGTTCCCAGCAGGCCCAACAGCTGTAGGTGCGGCCGTCGCCTGCACCTTTAAACGAAACACCACCTCCGTCAGAGTAACCTGCCAAAAGAAGATGGAAAGTCTTTTGTAGCTATGTGGTAGTGCATGTCAGGGCAAGTCACGGTACACGGCCACCAATGTAGGCACCACCCGATAGCTCCCCTTCTACCCCCCCAGGGTTGTGGCCTGCACCACATAGTAGTGTCCACGTTCCAGCACCGCTGCGAGGACTTCCTCCACGGAGAGGGGGGGTTGGTAGACTGCCAGCAATGGTGGCCAATCTTCCGAGCGGTGTCCAGGCCTCCCCATGTGATCTCCAAGAGCCATGTCTTGGGTGCCAAGAAGCCCTCTTCCGACTTGCGCATTGCGCTGATCATTGGTTGACATCGTTGGTCCACTGGTTCGGCTGCCCATCGCGTTGGGGTGTCAACAAGCTTGGTTGGCCATGGCGTTGTTCGGAGGGATGTGGTCCATATGACCGTTGGCAGCTACACAACTCCGGTACCCGTGATGATTTTCTTTGGGCCGCATCGGACACGTCGCAGGTTTTCCCGGATCTCTTCACCCCCTTCGAAGAATCGCCGTTGATACCGCACTACGCCTTGGACTTTAGGACGCCAAACGGTAATGAAGTTCAGAAATCATGGCCCCCATATTGCTGTGTCTCCTCCTTCAAATTGCTTCTCCCGCCTCCTGAGGTGCTGTTGCCAGTTCCGAGCTGCCTTGCGGGCCTGTTCCTCCTCTTGCCGCCGCTGCTGTTGCTTCCAGGCTGCTTGCCGGGCTTGCTCCTGCGCTTGCTGCTGCTGACATGCAGCCTGGCGAGCATGGCGGGCCTGTTCCTCTGCTTCCCGCTGTGGAGATGCATTGTCAAAATTTTTATGGTTCATTGGAATACCTTGCACCTTTTTAGAAACCGACCCTCGGGCAAGGGGTCTTGAATAGGATACCGGTGTTGCTTGGCCAATCGTCGAAACTGCCGAAGGATGGCACCGGCCAACGCATCGATCCATGGCTCATGGCACTTAGTTCCCCCGCCCTGCCGCCGCCCCTACTTTGTGCGTGCAGATCTCAAAGAACAGGATATCCCAAAATTTGCGACATCACATTCCTCTTTTGGGGGCTCGACTGCCCAAAGTTGTTCCTTCGGGTCTCCAGAATCTCTCATCTCACCAAATAGAAAACGCCCAAAAAATGGTGCCCACTTTCAAGTTTTTGGCTGGCCAGCCTTTCCTGCCAAGTGAGCTCATGCAGTATCTGGGAGTGGGCGGTCTCCCACGTGAAATCCACCCCTTGCACGGCTTCGAGCTTCATAATCTCAGCTAGCTCTTCGCCAAAGCCACCGTGTCGCTCAAAACCTATCTGCAGACTTCCTTGGCCCGTTACGGGGTGACGGTCCATTGCTCAAGCTGGGCATATATGACCCACTGCCTGCCTAAAAGTGAATACCCCGCCACGGTCTTCGGGCCGGGAATATCACGTGCTGCCCACCGCCGGCCAAGTTCCTCTCTAGACACTCGTGCCCCCTCTACCCCGGCAATGACCCTTCATAGGTCCACGTGCCATCTTGTAGTAGCAGGGCAAAGAGTCGCCCCTCGTCCAGGAAGCAGCTACAGAAAAGGGAGGCAAGCACTTGCGGGGTCATCTTGGTGCACCAAGAGCTCTTATACCCTTGCTACAGGGGGTCAAAGGTCGACCAGTCGCCGGCATGCAATGGCCGTTTAAGACGATCTTTGACAATCTTCTTCGTGTCCCCGTCCATGGTCTCCATGTGTGACATGTCAATGTTGAAAGCTGCCCTAACTAACTCAAGTTGCCTGTCAGAGGCGCCTTTGCCGGTGTCCGCTCCTAGTGGGATGCTGCAGGGGATGTGTTATTGGTTGGGCATGAAGGCCTCGGGTGGCCGTGCCCCACACGATGGCAGGCTACTCAGGCTCCCGCAGGGGTTGCTGCTCAAGAAGGACCGTACTTGCGCGAAAGGAACATGGCTCTTCGCCTCCATGGACTGGGCCTGCTATCCTTGGTCCGTCGCATCGAATGTCGACTGGCCCGCGCCTTGCAACATTTGTGGGGGTCGGGGTTTCCCCAGCCCGCTGGTTGGCATTGACCCCGGGTCGTGATTGAGCTCCGGGCACACTGGTTGTGCGCCAGGGGATGGCTCCCATCCCATCGGGGGGGGAGGGGTTGCGGAGGGGGCACAGTCGCACTCCCCATGGGTTCTTGCTTTATCTCCACCCCATGCCGACCCCCACTTGTGTGTATTGCATGCGGAGGGTTTGGTGTCCCCTCCCCCCAATGCATGGCCCAAAACATGTACGGCAGGGTTAGCTAGGGTGTCACAGGGGGGTAGGGGGGTTCTCATGTCCTGAGGAGGAGGCTGTGGCTATGTCTTGTGGGGGAGGGGTCGTCGCGGCCACGAGAGGGCTTTGTGTGTCCTCCTCCTCGGTGTACCATTCCTCTAACTCTTGTACGCTCTCGTGTAATCTTTCCATGGCTGTAGGCATTTGCTTCAATGTGCCCTCAAGCGACCGCATTTCTTTCTCATTGGGTGGGGGGGGGGGGGGTTGGCGCGTCTTCTCAATTTCCGCGGCTTGGTGGTCCGCCGCATGGTGGCACCAACTCCTTTGCTTTCAATTGAGCGATGGAAATACCATGTCCCTTTACTTTATCAGGGAAGGGGGAGAGGGTCTCTTCGGTGCACCGCAGGTGCTGTCGCATAGGCTGGATTATTTCCGCTGGCAAGCGTGTTTCTGTGGTATCTGCTAGGATCAACCGGTAATCGTATTCGGTCAATTTAGCCTCACGTTTCCTATGTAATTTCGATATGATTTCTTGTACTTCAACCAAGATTTCAGCTTTCTCCGGGGCTTTTCGCTGTGCCTCATTGACCATTTATTCACAAAGGCAAGTTACTTGGGTTTGTCCCCTTGAGTACCGAATTCCCCTTGTCCCTTTGTTTGTGGTAGCCGACTCCAAACAGCATTCTTTTTTTTGAACATGTGGAACATTACAATTCTCAATTCAGTGCTTGATTGCCCCAAATTTCCCGTGCAGGCATCCGGAAACCCCTATCGCGCTAGATCGAAAACACTAAAAGAATGGTACCTACAGTGTAAAAATGCCATTTTTTGTACAATGTGGTCGTTATCAAGCTTGGCTAGAACCGATTAAGAAGTTGCTACTCTTAATTTCCACGTAGTTAGGCCAAGTCATATCAACAAAATGCGCAAATTGGAGGACAAGGGGAGTGGGCGGCCACTGAGGGTAAATTGAACTCAATTGTATAAAAGATGACTCACTTCCACACCATGCCACGGAAACAACGAACCAGCCCTTGCCGAACAGACAACTCTAGCAGTGAAGTGAGCAAAGTGGAAGAAGAAACATTGCGGTACAGTATGTTGTATGGCACGGAACATCCGCTGGGGTAGTAATACACCCATACAGATGCGCTTGATTGTCATGGCATGCATGGGGCGGAGGAGATGCTGCAGTGAAGCAAGCATCAAGCAATTCACCCCAGCACCTACGGCAGCACACAAAAGTTAACAAGGGCAACAACCATGGTAATGTCGTAAATGTCAACAACGAGGAATTATTTGAAATCAGGGCACACCCTCGGAAACATAGTCATCCTCTACCCTCATACACCCTCTAATCGCAAGAACGGCATGAATCCGTAGCACTCACTGCCGGCCATGAGATGTCGAGCTACCATACTTGATTTAGAACAGCCGTCGATGTTCATCGCTGCTAGAAACGGAAACCAAAGCATACACAACGGCTGTAAGTGGGCGCAATACTTTACCACACCGGTTAAGGAACAAAAACAGTGAACAATGTTCTATGTTGCATTAGCAAAAGGTGTTCGTGCAGCCAAGCTCTCTAACGCCCCCCCGGAATCAAGCATGAACGTCGTCTTCCGGCAAAGGTTTCCCATAAAGAGGATTGAGGTGGACCACGTAATGGGCGTAACGGGCCAATGCACCCCCTTCCGCCGAGCTATACCATGGTGTGTAGTTTGTCGAAAAACAAACAAAGCCATCAACCTGACTGCTGCAATGCAGCCAATAATAACTAAGTAGTGTTAGCAATCCTTGTACCCATACTTGCAACCGTTTGCAAACGGACCAATAATTAGCCGAGACACCACGGTTAGTGTGTAGTGTGGTGTATGTTGTGCACAACTCACACGTTTAAAGGCGCGTAATAACGACTCCGTAACCCACTATTTGAATGCAAGCAGCGATTGTCCCAATGAATACTTCGTGCAATTGATATATCGCTGCGATGCATCCAAACATTTGACTCCAATGCAACATGTTTCGGACTTCAGCCATTCGTTGACCGACTGAGGAGAGCAATCTCTGAGCACCAAGGGACATTCCATTACGCCAAGTGCCCAAACAAGTGTCAAGTATCAATGGCAAGCACCACATCTACCTCATGACGCATCATATGGCCGACAAAGAGTACCAAGCCACACACATTTTAGGTTATGATTTGTACGGGGCCCGTCAATGCATCGGTTGAAAAAAAGAGCCACACTGGTTCCGCCAGCACGCTACAACTGCCATAGCACACCAACACCACCAAAATCGCTGCCAAAACAAAACAAGCAACAAGAACAAAATTTTAGGCATACAAACACAAGAGAGTGACAGTTCCATCCGGCCACCACAAAAGCAATATGTAGGGATTCAATGCGCATCAAGTCATATTCACATTGCAACAAGTGGTAAGTGAGCAACTCTGCACATGTGCATGTGAAAGTACTCGTTATCATCATTGTCCTCCGTATATGGTGGTGGCGTTGTGATCACAATAATTGGCCACTTCCTCGTCTCCCGTGTGCTCCATAGTTTTGGTGTTACTGTCCCCATTCCGATAATTGATCCACCGTATCGAAGATGTTGAGCGGTCTATCGCCTATCTGTGACATGCAATTATTGAATTCAGCCGTGTGATGCCCGATATGCACCTAGCAGATATTTTGAAACAGCACATATTGGGCACAAACAAGGCGTAGGGTGGGGGTTAATTGGTGAGCAACACGCATGGCACCGTGTGCAATTTGGGGGTCTGGGGGGGTGGGGGGGGCACAAGGTGCGGGGGGGGGGGAGGAAAAAATTCGCGTAAATTTTTCTTGTACCCCCCTCCCCCTCCGGGGGTACCGCCCGAAAAAAAAGCTGGCACCCCATGTAGGAATTTTTTCTTCGCCAGGACGAATTTTCTTACTGTGTGCTACTTGAACTTGCATGGCACCTTCACTTTGCCACATTGTATGACATCGGCACATGAAGTGCTGCTGAGATAAAAGTAAGTGGGTTTTTTTTTGCATGGCGCCATTGATTTCTCTATGGTACGGGGGGACACTTGTTAAATGCAATCGTCAGCCCAGGTTGCAACGTGACATTTTCGCCACTGCAAACAATGTGGCAGAGCAAGCAGGAGCAGCGAAAGCCCTCACAAAGCAGCCGCATCTCTCATATCGGTTCAGGAACAACATGATGTAGATGATGACCCTGACGAGGACGAGGACAACACTAGTCAGAGTAGTAGTAGCAACATCAACAGCAGTAGCCGAAGCAGCGACGATAGCTGCAGCAGCAACAACAGCAAAAGCAACAGTAGCAACAGCAAACAGAGCAGTAGTAGTAGCAACACGCGGGCCGAGAAGCGGAAGAGAAAGCAGATTCCGAAGAAGAAGAGGCACACGAAAGCGAACATACTAACACACCAACACACAAACTCTACCTTCACTGAGAACCAATCTTTGTTGGCAAGCCATTGTGGTGTAGCGGCCATCAACCAGCATGCGAGAAGGCAATGGGGCCATGACATTGTGGGGTCCACTGTAGGCTTGGCAACCTACAGAACGGCCAGAATGGACATCAATCACCCTTGTCTTTCAATGCTAGTGGTTCGGTTTCTCGCCCCAGATAGGGTGGATTGCCTTATCTCAGGACTCTTTCCTGCCGATAGGAGGCCATGGTGGGGCGGTGCACTGCAGCCGGAACAGACCACGGGTCTTTGCGCCCTTAAACACAAATACCACCCATATCGGCTGAAATATCCATGGTTACTTTGAAAAATACCCTCCTTGCACCTTCCAAACCCAAACACGTGGGGTAGACTTAAGGAAATTTCAGGTTTTGGGGCCCGGAAAAACATTTTGCGCGAATTTTTTTTTCGTACCCCCCTTCACCTCCAGGGGTACTCCCCGAAAAAATAGCTGTACGCCGGTACCAAGAGTTTTTTTTTCAATCCCCCCCCCCCCCCTGCACCAGGTGGTTGTGGCATGGGCAATGGAGGTCGTACACCATGGGGCGAACGGGCCGCAGATCATTGGGCACACGGGTTGCGGCGCGGTAGAGAACCAGTCGGAGAGCCCCGCTAAGCAGATATAGGATGGGCTAAAGGCACCGTAAGCTCGTGGTTGCAGGGCACAAGGGAAAATGGTTCAACGGCACAGAGTGGAGTGTCAAGAAGCGATAAGCAGCGCACACCCCAAGGCATGTTAGGGGGCAGGTACATAGTGTATTCGTGGTGGGCCGTCGGGAACAGTGGGGAGGGAAGCCTTGGGCAAAAGGGGGCGTCACTGTGTGACAAAGATGCCGCATGCCACACAAGCCAAGAGCGCATAGGGGTTACATGCCAAGATGGCATAGGGGATACATGCAACAATGTTTCCCGCATAGCAAATTTGGAGTGCAGAGAGGGCAATGCCCGTCTGCTGCTGAGGCATGAAACGATAGCGGCAGCAATATGCTTGTGTCTATAAATGGAAGATCGCATTATGCCCCAATATCTCTGCAGCCCAGGCCATTTTGCCCATGATCGTTTCCCCCACGTCTGCCCGTTGTGTCCACGTGAACACAGCATTGCATCCCAAGTGTTGCGCAATCTACACAACTATCTGCATACCTCATGGGGCACGATGGACAAACCCCGGTCCCCCGTTTGCAAGGTATTGCATGCCAGCTGAAACCGCTGTGCAAAGACCAATGTGTCGTCCAGCCATTAAACACTATGCCCTGAGGTTTCCATGTGTACGCTTAGTATGCAAAGAAGATTGTTTTAGAGCTCTCCAGACACCTTTTTTCATTTTAACTTTTTGGGCCCACATAAATTGTACTTCATAAGCCATCACAAAAAGGTTTTGGTGCAAATGTTCAGCACTAGCACTTCTGCAAGGGTCTAACTGATTGACCAATGGAAAGGGCCCCAGGAACAATCCTCAATGGAATAGCTGCGAGCTACCTTTGCAATAGAGTGTGGGCGTTCAAGTACAACAAGTGCTCTTTATGACAGCATATCCCGATTTTCGAAAAAGTTGCATTTGGCTCCCATCGCCAGGTTACAACAAGCCATATGTTAAGTGCAACGGGGCACGATTAACGCATGGCATGCATGCACTGCAGTCTGAATCGCGCAATGTCAAGGAGGATCGGCTTCCAGGTTATGCATATCATGAAAAGTTTAACATGAGAGAGTGCATTGCCCTTTATTGGCCATAATGCATCGATCTCATTGCCCCCTCGCTCTTCGTTCCCGCAAGATGCCGCTTGCCGCATTCCGAGTGGCACAATCCCCATGTTTTTGTGGGGTTGGAAAGTAGCCAAGCCAGAATTTTGATCCATGAATGGGCTTGTGCATCTGCTGGCTATCTAGCATAGCAAATGTACGCCAAATGTCTCATTTTACGTGTCGAGAATGTACACCATAAGGGGCCATGATACACGTGTAAGGTATCTCAATTCATCAAATGATTGGGGTAAGGGCTGCATGGGCAGTTAGCACCTTCCTATTTCCCCTTCACTCTACTAACGTTGGCTTTTATGGAGCAAAGCATCCCACAGTTAGACCATGCGACCTTGCTCTTCCGGGACTCATTGTGGACAACTTTCGTGCAGTATCTTGTGCCCCACTGTTCGGATTGCCAGGAAGTAGGAAGGGACCAGTGAGGTGATGGTATTGAGCTGCCTCAGGCTTTTCGAATTAGGGTCAACAAGAAGCAGCTAAGTTGAACGGAATGGAATTATCTTGCTCTCGATAGAATGGCGAATCCACATTTGTCAAACCTACTCCACTCTTGCAAGGAATCACATGGCAAGGACGGGCTGGATACGGAAGATTGCAAGCACTTGAAGCACAAAATCACATAGAGATAAGAACCTAACGGGGAGTATCTTGCACCGGAAAATTGGAAATCATATAGTTGAATACAAGAGTGCACATGGCCTACACCATAGTTGGCATTTGAATGGTAAAAGTGTTGGTACATCTTGGATGAATGCATTTGTTCACTTTGACACTCCTAGTTTGTGCATTCAAAGTCTCCTCCACCATTACTATTCATCACAGCACACAAGAGGCTCTTGCACCCTAAGCAAACAACATACATCACTGATCATGCTACGCATTATATTTGGTATTTGCTTGCGTATCTGCAAGTCCAATGCAAGGTTTTCTTGCTCTTCTCTTGATATCAACACAACTAGCATGGATGGCGAGCAAGTCCGCATTGCAGAGAGAACAACAGAGGAGTTCATGCGGAAGATGACCATAGCGTATCAAGGTACCACACATTTAGCTTCCATGTAATGGGGGCAAGGCAAAAATTATCACTAGAACATCACTATTGCACAAAACGAGGCAAGGCAACAATGGAAACATTCACCAATTTGATTTCCTAGCACACCAAGATTTGTTGAGGAATGGGTTCACTTAGTGCGCCACCGTGTTAACGCGTGAAGGCAATTTAACTGCTTGCCGATAGATCATCTATTTTCCCACGTATACACAATTTTGCAACTACCCACTGGTTTGATCGGCACTATCCACAAATGCCATGACTCATGCAAAGGGAAGCTTTTCGCATTGCATCAAAGCACCCCACAATGAACAAAGCGTGGAGGGGCGGCCACAAGACGTTTCTAACACCGGGCACATGGCGGTCGCCCGATATCGAAATACGGAGGAAAGTTAGAGGCCTACGTGCCTGGTCCTCAAGCCTCACGTCCTTTGCCCGACCATGGATCCATGCGCTACAAGGTGGCCGCATGCACACTTGTACACAAACAGACCTGGCCCCCCATTGAGGAATTCGAGAAATCAGAATACTCGCAAAACGAGCTCAACGATCACAAATAGAGATCAGGACGAGATCTTGGGTTTGCCTGGCTCGTGACAAGGATGGCGTCATGGCCAATTGCGCTTTAACAGGTTGATGGTTCGAATGCTGAATGGTGGGGGCCCTTGGGGGGTAGGGTGCACCGTAGGTGTTTTACACTTTTTGTCCACCTTCTTATTCCCACCCACGGGAAGTGTAGGCGGTGCTATGTATCCAAGAACTAGCTTGGTCAATCGTCTCTCCGACGTGGTGTAGAGCCAATGTGAGTCAAAAAAGTAGTTGCAGCCCTAGCCGGGGGGGGGGGGGGGGGGCTATTTATAGTGTCTCATAAGGCCGCATGCTGTGAACGCCGATGATTCAGCAGATATAACCCACAACGGGCAACAGAAGGGTGTATGTTGGCCTTTGAACGTATGGACCCACCAGAAAGAGGAGGAGAAGATATCACTTGTGCCACAAAGAATAGCATGATGGTCGAGGAGGTTAAAAGCATCCCCAAAGTTTCCCTGTACGACGCTGTAGGCAAAGTCGGAGGGCAACTGGTGGACTAATTTCGGCAACGCAAGGGCAAATTGTTCGCATACATTCTTCACACCAATACGACACTTTGGAAAGGTCCCATGAACGCATACTCGTCTTGCACCCTCTCAATACCCATGAGAACCTTCCCAAAGGTGCTTCGGAAACATTCACCACAGCCAAGAAGCCACTCTTCAACTTTTCATGGCTAGAGGAGTAAAATTTTGGATGGTATTACGTTGCGCGACAAAAATGTCCCTTGGTCTCCAGCAACAGAGCCCATGCTTTCCATGTGCGCATGTCGTTCGAAATTGTAATTGACAGATTTACAAACACCAACACACATACCTTTTTGCCCGTTCCTGATTTTGTGCGCTGCTTGATTCCGTGATTTAAATCCAAACTGATTGCGCTTTTAGGGACCTTTTTTCTTTTCAACATCTCATAGGTCTCTTGTAGTTCGCTCGCGGCTTTTGGGACCTTTTGTTGCAGCGATTGCTTTCACCATTTTATAGATTCGGAAGGGTATCGGAACCTTGCAATGGAGTAATGTGCCGTTGGCGACTTGAACGATTCGATCAAGGAACAGCAGAACGGGGGAAACACGGAGGATCAAGTCGTATACTTGAGTTTTCAATTGCTGCAAGTATGTGCTAGTCGTATGCTTGTGCGGATTTGTTGGCTTGTGCAACTGGCGACGGAGGGATTCAGTGAATGGGGAATCATGTGGTGGCGCTACTGCTAGCAAGAGAATGGACACCATACCCCCCCTCCGCCCCCCGTGACAATCCCAACCCCCCCTTGGCATTGTGTCAAACCCCCCCTTGACCGTAGAGCACACTCCAAGAACCCACCCCAAGTTCGGGGCTTTCAATGGCACAGAATTTGCGCTACAAATGTATTGAGATGCTGCATGATGGAGCTTGCCTTGCAGACATCGATGCACGAACTCACAAACTAGATTAAATACAACAACACCACGATTGTCTTCAATGAGTTTTGAGCCCCATGTGGCCTGAACGCCAGGCATCCCCACACTGGACCTAGTGACGCCTTGGGCAAGGGGGGAGTTGCTCTCCAAGTTCACCATCAACTTGAGAGCCCATTTGAACCTCCATAGCCCTTCACAAGCACCAAGAAGTGGGATCACCACATCGACTCAGGTACGCTCGAGGCGTACGAAGTCTTGTACGGTGGTTGCCAGTACCTAATAGTGACACAAGCCGAGGTCCTGAAATAACAAGAGTAAAGATTTGATAACTAAAAGTTAAGATGAGTAGTAAATCTCAAACCTACTCCATGGTTAGAGTAAGGTACAATAGGCGCAACAAGATTGGGACAAGGCAACAAGAGCATCCACGAATCGACCTAATTTTTGGTCGTCGTCGCCCAACGCAATCAGGATCCTGACGAAGGTCCCGAAGAGGGGATCAACAAGGAGGAGTTATAGGGTCATTTAACTGACACACTAAAGGGAACATACACCTCATGGTTACCAACCCCAATTATGGGTCTCCCTCCAACTGCTACAAAAAGCGCCGTGTGACGACTTTCATCCAATTCATAGTTTTTATGTAAACTACCACTGTTAAGGTTAGTTTACAACCCCGGTCTGACCCCGACACACTCTACTGATTTCTAGCAGAAATAGATTTACCGAGGGCATTTGTAGTACAATCCACAATCAAAAAATGCTACAAAAACATTCATAATTGCCACAAAGTCGCCCACCCAGGGCACTAGAGCCTCAGTCACGACATTTTTCATGAAGAAATCATTGTCGTCAAAATGACGGCGGCCACTGGCGGTGACAGCTCGCGTACCAATTCTACTTACTTCTGAAGGTTCAATGAACCTTCAAATGCACTTGAAATATTTAAAATGCTTAACCCTTTGCAAAAATGAATACAAATAAAGCTATCTGCAGGTATTCCTTCATGCCGCAGATTTCCTGCTGGCGATAGTGAATCATTGACGCCGCTTTGGAGCATTTTTACCTAAGCTAAGTATGGGCAGGGAGCCCCATACACATCACCCCCCTCCTTAAAAAGTTTCTATAAGGAGTCCAATGAATTTATTCATTGTGTTGTGCTTTTGTTTTTGCGTCTAGGAGGCTGTTTTTCTTTGCCAAAATATGTCTGTTAAGCAGGGCACTAAGGTGACTCAAAACACTGAAATAGTTTTTTTGGTCACCAAACATAGGCATTTATAACCCTGGGGCTTTCACTAACCCATGTGAGAAGTTCGGATTGTTGATTACTCGTGACGGAGGGGGGGGGGGCTGAGTGTAAATCATCAGTCTTCAAGAACATGCTACAAGGATCCGCACAAAATTGCGCAGCTCACCTACTGTTCTATCCCCCCTAAACCAGGGCACGACAGTTGGCCAAAGTCTGTACCCCAGGCCATCGGCGGTCTCGCTCTAAGGCGATGTGGAAGGACAAAAAGTGAGGCTGGATATAGGAATAACACGGTGGGTGCCAGGACATGGACAACACTTTTGATCACGTTGCTCGCAATATGCCGATGTCTCTGGCGGCTTATCTAATGGGTACCTTTACAGTGGTTGTGTAGACTCCACCAGTTCAATGGGCAGTTTGTATGCGTGCAGCGCTCCAGAGAGCCCGGTGCGGGACAGTATTGAAGGCCCTTTTGAAGTCAATGCGGAGCTGGATCACCTTCCTACCTCCAAAGCTGCCATACGATGCAACATCCTATATGTGGACACCGCCGCGGTGGCACCTCCTACCCCCAAACTAAGTCCAACCGCTGAGGCGATGACGCTCGCTATACTTGCCTAGGTTGGCCACCACAAGGAAAGCTCGTAATATCTTGATGGACTGGATAAGGCAGATCGGGCTGTAGTTCTGCAGTCACTCTTTTTTGTAAAGTAGGCGTGCCACGGAGCAAGACCAGTGGTCTTCAGCCCCCTACCATAGGACGATTTTGACCACTCCGACCACTAGGCGCCCCACGCCATCGGATGATCTTCTCTCATGCTTGTTTGGGGATGCTCAGTAAAGCTCGGCATCCAACCACTACAAGGTGACCTCACGCAATCTAGTTTTGCGTACCACCTGCGGACATTTCGGCATATGACGGAAGTACTGATACAGCACGGAATCTTTGGCCTAAAACCTGGGAACCTCCCCCCCCTTGTAGTGTTAAAAACAAAACCCACTCTATCACAATGTTGATAGAGGTGAGTGTTCCGTCCTCTGCCCTCCCGCAAATACAAGGGCTCCTTAGTGGCTGGGTCCTGGGCAGTCTCTCCTCCCATCCAGTGTATCCTCTCCGTTCTAACAAGGGGGTAGTGGAGTGCTTTCTTTTAGTGTTGGGATGTCTTTTAGCGCCCGTTGTAGATGATATAGGCCCAACTGCGCCCCGGCAACACGTCACTGAAGTTGGGCCACGTGCAACATTCCATGTTTTTGAGACACAACTTGTCGCTCACACCGCATCTGGGGGTGGGCACCGTCAACCAACAATTGTCCCACTGGAACAACTCTTCTAGTTCGCCGTTGCAATTATTCGCTCTTACCTCCAATTGGGACAACACATTCTTGTCGTCCAGCCCCGGACCATTAAAATTCTCCATCAAGCGAAAAGCGGCCTTTTTGCGCGCATGGGCAGTGCATGTGTTCAATTGGCCCTAATCGGACACACATTGCATTGCGTCACGAAGGTAGGATGTATTCGGAACAAAAGCGTCCACTTGTCATGATGTTCGTCTTTTACAGGGCCCAATGAAATATTGTGTAGTGTTTTGGAAGTTGCATAGCGCCGCCAATGGGCCTCCTTGATGAACTTGTCTTTATCTCCATTCCCTGTTGCTTTGAATGCACCGAAGATATTCATCGCACCGGGAAATGCATACAAAGAACTAACGCTGGACATCTTGCCATCGATAGAAAGCAGTTTGCAAACATTATGTATCTCACACCCACTATGTCGCTTGGGGAGTTGGTGCCATATACCCAACTACGAGCGCCAAACAAGGGTCCAGTATGTGCCATTAGGTTGCCGATGCACTTGCCGTCGGCCTTGGCGATGCCACTAGTCATCAAGAGCGAGTGCTTTGGAGGATTTGCTAGGGCATTGGTAAATTAAAGGGCGGTGCTTTGCCTTAGCCTGGGGCTCTACAGGAACAAAGGGCAGTGGCAGCGGCCATATATAGTTTCTTCATGCCAATATGGCCGAAAGGGGCCTTGAAGAGCGGGAAACTGCTCGACCCTGGCACGAAAGTGCAGCGTGCATACGTGGCAAGGAGAAGGAACACATTGCCAAGAATCAAAAACAAAAGTAGCTCCTGAGATTGATCCCATTACCCCTCCTTGTCAGTTGTGAAGGACAGGAGGGCGCCGGTTGAGGGCAAGTACATTGTGCCCAAAACAAGAAGCTACACTTTCTCGACAAGTTTTTGGTTAAATATTGCGTGCAAACCATGCAGCGCTAGAGCAAGCAAGCATACTACAATTTGCATCCCAAGTAATAAGGTGGTCTGTCGTCGAGGGCATGTCTACCCTACACCACAATCAAATTGGCCTCCCGATATACCATAGGTGAGCTACACGATGACGTTGATGAGGGCATAGCCCCAGGTATCTTGCAGCTGAGGCTCTAGATTTTTGGGGTGCTCACAAGGTTTGTGGTAATGATATGGGGCCAGGGTCAAAAGCATGCCACAAGCTGATGGCGTGGGGTATGTTTCGGTTAGGCTTGAGCTTGAAAAGAGGGCATGGAGGTCTTTCATGCGCGTTGGGAGGGGTGTGTGTGCCCGGAACAATCAAGACTATGCAAATCCGCCGCTGCACATCGTCAATGAAGTTGACTCATGTGCAACCATGAAGTGTATTTGTCACGGAACTTGTAGATCACTAGGGCCGCCTCCATTGTGCGCCAGATGTGTACCTACTCTTCCGGGTTTGCTGGTATAGGGTGCCTTCCCCCCTCGCATTCACGGGTGTAGCACTCGTGCTGGAGGGGGTTTTTGGGTTGTGGGGGGGGGGGGGGGGGGGTGGCAGTGTGAGGACGTTTAGTGGACAACGGATACACGTGGTTGTGCTACACATAGTAGGAGACACATATCAACTGCGGTCTCCCTCCCCTTTGGCCGCACTGTAGAGGGAATGTCGGGTTCAGGCGCCATAATAGTGGCACGCAAATATAGCATGCGCATTGGCAGTCAATGGCGCCAATCTCCGCGGCTCGTTAGTATCTGGAGGGCACAGCTTGCACGATGAGGGCCTTGCCTGCACCCAAAATCGGCGGGATGGGTATGCTCGCCGGGATTGCCTTGTCCTGGCGGCCCCGGTCACGTGTGCCAACGATCACACCCCTACCTGCTATTAGAGTGGCAAGGATTTTATGGTGACCATGAAACATAGCTCGTCGGACATTAACGGACGACGAGGGACCCGGTACTTCCAATATGATTCAATGTAAAGGCACTTTCGGACTTTGTTCACTCCTTCCTCCTCTCTTTTCGCTTTGTACGGAGGCCACTCGCGAACGGGGCCGATGTGCAATTCATGTTTGTTGTTGCCACTATTCCCATTTGGGTATCGAAGTGGTGGCAAGATTTTCGTTTCTATCCTCTTTTGCACAAGGACGGCGTTGAGTTGCCCTAAACTCTTTTCAATTTTATCAGACCGGACTCCATCGAGCAAAGGTGCAACACCGGGGTGGGAGCCGTCGGGCTTCTTGGGATCTTGCACGTGGTAGTTTTCCAAGCGGTCGTGTCGTGCATTGCCTCTTAGTGATAATCGGTCTCAAGCCCAAACCTGGCCACGGACGGATGACACTTTTGGCTGTGATTGAGCTTGCCGCAAAAGAAGGCATAAGGACGATGCAACTCCGCCCCGGCAACACGTCACTGAAGTTGGGCCACGTGCAACATTCCATGTATTTGACACAGAACTTGTCGATCACACCGCATCTGGGGACGGGCATCGTCAACCAACAATTGTCCCACTGGAACGACTCATCCAGGTCGCCCTTGCAATTATTGGCTCTTACCTCCAATTGGGACAACACATTCTCGTCGTCCAGCTCCGGCCTTAAAATTCTCCATCAAGCGAAAAGCGGCCTTTTCGCGCGCATGGGCAGTGCATGTGTTCAATTCGCCCTAACTGGACGCACATTGCATTGCGTCACGAAGGTGGGATGTAGTTGGAACAAAAGAATCAACTTGTCATGACGTTCGTTCTTAGTGCCATTCATTGCACATGACATACCAACAAAAGTGAGACTTCCTCAGTTTCCCACACAACAGCAATCACCCTACTACGTAGCCCCATTTGCCACAATGAGCTTGCGGCGCAAATATCCCTGGTGGAACATGACTCCATGTGCACGGCGGGGAACTCAGCTTGTACAACGGCCCCGCCCGTTGAATGGTATTAGTGCACACAAGGGGAGTAAGGGAGCAGGCACAGCGTTCCTCATGCAATAAGGGAGAAGCAAGTAAGTAGAACAGACACCAAGGATATGATAGTGTATTCGAGGGGTGAGCGTTGGGTAAGAAAACGGACGATCACACTTTTCTTTTCTTGGTTCCAAGTGGCACACAAGCACAATTTTGCATCGAAGTCCATCATCCCCCTGCTCCTCGCATTGCATAGTTATCCCGCTAGTGAGCATGACGATGGACGAAGTGGAGGGGCACTAGGTGAGTGATACATAGCCGAAATGCGATCTTCGTTTGAACGTTGTCTGCAGTTGGGCCACGGGCAACATTCCATGTCTTTGACACAGAAGTTGTCGATCACACCGCATCCGGGGGTGGGCACCGTCAACCAACAATTGTCCCACTGGAACAACTCATCCAGGTCGCACTTGCAATTATGGGCTCTTACCTCCAATTGGGACAACACGCTCTTGTCGTCTAACCCCGGACCCTTAAAATTCTCCATCAAGCGAAAAATGGCCTTTTTACGCGCATGGGCAGTGCATGTGTTCAATTCGCCCTGATTCGACGCACATTGCATTGCATCACAAAGGCACGATGTAGTTGGAACAAAAGAATCAACTTGTCATGACGGTCGTTCTTAGTGCCATTGATTGCACATGACATACCCACAAAAGTGAGCTTTCCTCAGTTTCCCACACAACAGCAATCACCCTACTACGTAGCCCCATTTGCCACAACGAGCTTGCGGCGCAAATCTCCCTGGTGGACCATGACTCCATGTGCACGGCGGGGAGCTCAGCTTGTACAACCGCCCCGCCCGTTGAATGGTATTAGTGCACACAAGGGGAGTAAGGGAGTAGGCATTGCGTTCGTCATGCAATAAGGGAGAAGCAAGTAAATGGAACATACACCAAGGATATGATAGTGTATTCGAGGGGTGATCGTTGGGTAAGAAAACGGACGATCACACTTTTCTTTTCTTGGTTCGAAGTAGCATACAAGCCCAATTTCGCATCGAAGTCCATCATCCCCTTGCTCCTCGCATTGCATAGTTATCCCGCTAGTGAGCATGATGATGTACGAAGTGGAGGGGCACTAGGTTAGTGATACATAGCCGAAATGCGATCTTCGTTTGAACATTGTCTGCAGTTGGGCCACGTGCAACATTCCTTGTATTTGACACAGAAGTTGTCGATCACACCGCATCTGGGGGTGGGCACCGTCAAGCAACAATTCTCGCACTAGAACAACTCATCCAGGTCGCCCTTGCAGTTTTAGCCTCTTACCTCCAATTCAGCAATTGGGACAACACATTCTTGTCGTCCAGCTCCGGACCCTTAAAATTCTCCATCAAGCGAAAAATGGCCTTTCTGCGCACATGGGCAGTGCATGTGTTCAATTGGCCCTAATCTTCTTGTTCCGTCTAGCAGTACATACACGATGCGCCATACCTTGTTTGCCAACTGTCAACCATTGAATCACGTTCTGGAAAACGGCCGTGAGGGAGTGTGAGCAGAGAATCTTCGGTTTCGTCACTACTAGACTATCTAGCTCCGCAGACCATGTGGTCATCACCTCATTCCAAACGGCGTCATCTTTTGTAGTGTTGTCCATCTTGCGGGAGCGAGCTGCATCAACAACATACAACAAGTGCACACAATAAGTGCATGCACCCCAAGAGTGGTCAAGACTTGAAAGAGACAAAAAAGCACCAAGTTCTTGAAGATGAGCGGGAACGTGAAACGAATCAAGCAGAATCTCAACGCCGAAGGGTAGAGTCATTAACAGGTGGTAGCCAACAGAGGGGTACATTGTGCAACGCAACGCCAAGCGTTGTACTTCATAGGGCACTAGTAAGGTGGGAAGGTGGGGTGGAATTTTTTTGCTAAGGGCATGGAGACTAAGTTGCGTGTCTGGGGTGTTGCATGTCTTAAATTTGTGTGTGTGCGCGTGTGTGGGATGAGGGGGGGTTGGCAGCAATTGCTCTCCTTGACGTATACACGGCGTATCAAAATCCGGGGTGCGCCACGGGGGGGTCGTCTCCTCGGTTTGGGTACGTGACCCCCCCCCCCCTCCGGACCCACTTAGTTACCAAGGGTCAAAAGCTACCGGCCATACATATGGTGGCGCCGAAGGCGTTTGAAATTTTTTCTTCATTCCCCTTGCCCACGCAGCATCTCTCGCCCAGGCAGTGGAGCACCCCAACACTATACTTGAACCCAACCATGACTCTAACGCCCATCCCGACCCTCAGCCTGCTCCTAACCCTACACCTAACCCTACCTCTGACCCTGGCCATGACCCTAATCAAGACTGAATATTGGGACCGAGCTGGTGGGGGAGGGAAGATCAGCTATGACTGGTGAGGGACATCGAGAATGATTCACACATTGATGGCTCTTGACGAAGTGAAATCAGCTTGCAAGTGAACCCCATCACCACGAGGCCCACTTTCAAGGCTTTTTGGACTTTTGAGGGGCCAAAATGCCCCAAATTGGGCTCAAAAAGGGCTCATTTCACCCGTTTGTGCACCCCAAATGGTCTAGGATGAGTTTTGGAAAAATGCGTTTTTGACCCATTTTTGATCCATTTTTGGTCCCAAAACATCCCATTTTTAAGGCATTTTGGGATTTTCGGAGGACCAAAATGGGCCACCACAAGCTCAAAGCGGTTGAAAAACACTTGTCTTAGCGTCGCACATGGTCTAGGATCATTTTTGAGAAAAGTCATCTTTTTGCCCCTACTGGACCCTGTTGACCCATTTGGGCACCCACCTGTTTGGGCTTGAGCTTGCAGCTTGCCGCAGCCTAGTGGGCCTAGGTATTGGGGTCTAGGCGTCCGTTTGGGCAATTCTGAGGGGTGGAAACCACAAAAAGTGGGGGATTGCGGGTGGAGTAGGTGCCCTCGGAATCGCATTTTGAGCCATGTAGCCAAAGATATGGCCTATTCTTGGTTTGTGGCTGTCGGGAATTTGGAATTTTGGGGGGCCTTTTTGGGCCGTTTCCGGGACATATCATGGAGTTAGAGGGCCGCAAAGAGCTCGTTGACACGCGGAAGTCAAGCCACACGTGGAGTGTACCCACCTTTCCCTTCGTTTGGCCGTTTTGAATGTGTTCTGGGGCTTTTTGGGCCCAAAAATGGCTGTTTTTGGCCCCAAACTGCAGTTTTTGAAACTGAGGTCCGCCACTTGCGAATCCCGTTCCCGGCCGCCACCGTTGAGTTTCTTGCTCAAACTCTGTGTCATTTTACTTCACACCCATAGGTATCATGCACCAAAATTTCACCCGAATCCAAAGCGCCACGACGGATTTCTGATTTTCCCCCATTTCGCGTGTGCTGCTGCTTGCTTGCTTGCTTGCTGCTTGTTGCTTGCTGCTGCTAAACCTGGTAGGTGCACTCTAGACACTAAAGAGGGTTATGAAACCAAGACTGGTTCCACCAGCTCGGTGACTCTAACCCTAACCCTAGCCCTAACCCTAGCCGTGGCTCTCACCCCAGAGGGAGGGCAAGGGTAGGTAACGAGAGCCTCTGCCCCTCCCCCCACCATCCCAAATCGCCCCACCTTGACCCCCCCCCATCGCCCCTCCCTGAACCCCCGCTCCAATGCTCCCCCCGGAGGCCCCGGGGCCTTTGGACCATTTCCACTTGGGGGGGGGGGGTCGCGTACAAAAGTGAGGAGACGGCCCACCCGTGGGGTGCGCTAAAATGAGTACGTCTGATACTTTTGGCAGTTGAATATGCGTTGTGAGAAGTTCAAAGCTAAATGAACGGGTCGGTAAAATGTGAGTTTGTTTGTGTAGCTGAAATTGGATTCTATTTTAGAGCCACATGGTTTTCACTGCACTGTACCAAACCCTCTTTTGGCTAGCACCACCATATATATGGCTGGTAGCTATTGACCCTTGGTAACTAAGTGCTGAAGTGGGCTCGGTGGGCAGGCAGGGGTGGGGGAGGAGAGTCGCGTACTCGAACTGAGGAGACCCCCACATGTGTACCGGAGTCTAATATGCAACCCTATTGACAAGATGGTGAACTGCAGCATCAAGCACCTGCTCAGAGAAAAGGCCTTTCAACGTGATGCCAACCATGTTGACCGCCATCCTGGGGCAACTCTTAATCGGTCTCAACGAACTATGAAGGTGCTACTTCTCACATGGCTCACAAAATGGTGCAAGCGGGCTAACCAGCATGGCATTGTCAGCGGTAGTTGGCACTCAGTCATGAATGGTGTGCCCACCAGGGAAAGTGTTGATAATGTTGCTCATGCGTGGGCCACCATTGACAGGGCTCGTTGACGAAGCTCCTTGATACGAATATGAGAAAGATGAAGCAACTATATAGGAGGCACTTGTTGATGAAGCTTTGATTGTCAAGAAATCCCGCCTTGCACCAAGAAGGGAAAGAGGAATTGCTCGGGTATAGCTCAGGTGGTTAGGAAGCAGAAGAAGACAACTCAATCACAACCAGTCGCGACTCATACTACAACTGTTGTGGAAGAATGTGGGAAGAGGCGGAAGAATGCATCCAAGTGGAAAGATGCACCGCTGAGCGACCAACTGTGAGCACGTGCGTTCAACAAGATTGCAAGCGATCATGTGAGGCAAGCGTGAGCTGCCGCACGCATGAATAATAGGTTGGACCACGAGTAGAGGCAGTGCTACAAAGCACTGTTTTCATTTTCGGTCCTGCTGTCCATGTACCTCTCCATGTCCATCTCTCGAACTACAGCACCATCCAGCCAAGATGGTTAGCACTGATTACCAAGGTTGTTGTTCATCTTGCCGACGCATTGATGCGTTCTTAAATGCGAGCAATATTGCAATTGTTGGTCCAATTCTTTGTGCTGCAGAATAGTGCACCATGGTGCACTCGAGGTGCTAACCATGCACGTCCCCCTTGTTGCGGTCTGGGACATTGTTTTTGGCCTGCTACATAGCACATGCCAAGGAGACAATGCACCAATACTTTGCTTGTGCCAGATTGTTGTCGTGCATTGCAATTTTGGGGGGGGGATAGAGTGCAGAGAGTAGAAACAACAATACATGACCAATGGTAATGCGAAAAATGAGCACCTGAGGAAATTTGATTGTGTGGTTTTCCCCATTTCGTTTGCCTTGAAAAAAATTGGGTTTTGCATCTTTGGCTGTCCCCAAACATGCAGACATGGGAAATTTGTTTTGTTATTTTGTGTATTTGGTTTTGCCAACAGAGAGCAGACGCTGAAAGGAAGGGAACGTACGGAAGCAACAAAGCAACAAAACCTGCAACGAAAGACATACGAACACCAAATTGGTTTTCATTTGCAGGGCTAAAACATTTACACATTGGCCAAGCCCTTGCTTCTCAATGAAAGTTGAAGCAAAAAAAAAAACTACCATACAGCAGTACTTGTGCGTACGGCGAAGAAAATAAATCGGGTGCCTCGTAGGCGTGGACGACCTGCCAGGCACCTAGCTACTCTCCGGCGTGACGGGCGGTGTCGGAGAGACCAACAGATATATATGGCCCTCCCCAGGCACCCTAGGTACATGCTAGAAACCCCAACATCGTTCTAGCCGAGAACGGCTTCGCTACAACGTTGTAGCCTAGACAGTTCTAGGCTTGCGCACAAAGCATTCCAGCATAGATTGGTAGAATTGGTCGAACACAAATAACAAATCACCAAAGTAGGGGGTGGGTTCTATGATACATGCACTCATGGAAAGCACCACACTTGACGCACACATAGGCATATTTGCCCTACACACCCACACACACACACACATAGTTTGGCATAGGCATATGCACGGCACAACACACAACATAACATGTTAAGGGTGGGTAGGGGTGGGAAGAGGCCAAACACATATGCCGCACAAACACCCCTTGAGTGTCGGGCTATCACCCCCCCCCCCCCTCCATGTTGTGGTGTGGCTGCTAGGGCTAGCCTACTGGTTGGGTGAGAGAGAGTACCTGTGTCCTTCTTGCAGATATGGCTTATTTTTCAAAGTGCATTTTCAAAGTGCTTGCGCCGTGAACACACATTGATAAGTACGTGTGTTACGCATTCCCCCATCCTTGCCATGTGTGCGTGTGGTGTTGCACAGCCCCCGCTTCCCACCATCCCTCCTCTCTTGGTACCTCCCTCCCCGAGGGATGCATTAGAAGGGACTTCACAGGCTGTTCCAAAAGCCGTTGAACAACCGGTTTGAAGAGGGTGCCACAACCGTTGGTAGCGGTTGTTGTCGATTACTAATGTCATTGAAGCTAGCATTTGCCTTTCGGGGGACATTGGCCAGGCATAGGCTGGGCGCCATGGAGGGGGTGGTACCCCCCTCCTCCGGGTTTTGGATTGTGCCCTCGAAATGACTTTGTGAGGGTACTTGTGGTGTGCTTTGTTGCCCTCCTTCATGGTTATGGAGTACGCCCCCCCCCCCCCCCCCATGTGTGCATTGCAACCTGCCTTGTTGGTTTGCTAGCGGTGGATTTTTGGGCTGGTGGGTTGGTTGTTCGAAGGTTTGTTCGTGGGGTGCTGAGTTTGGCTAGCTGGCTGGTTTGTTGGTTTGTTGGTTGGTGTGTGGGTTGGATTTGTTTGTTGGTTGCGTGTGTGCAAATGTGTTGAAGCATGCGACAACACATGTGCACACACCCAGCCAACCAACCAACCAACCAACCAACCAACCAACCAACCAACCAACCAGCGAGCCAGCCAAATTTAGCAGCGTGCGAACCAACCAACCAACAACCAAGCACCCCCAAAAAAACAACAACTAACCAACCAACCAGCCAAGTCGCACTGCACATCGGGGTGGGGGATTTCGTAAGATGGGAGGATGGGGAGCAAAGCACACCAGAGCCTCACACCTTACATCCCCACACATCGCAGCTCCGGACGAGGCGGCTGTACAACAATCACCACAGGCACACACTGCAGGGAGGAGGGAAGGAGTAACATACCTACCTATCAATGCGTGCCCACGGCGCAGCCACTTTAAAAATGCACTTTACAGAAAAAATCCCTCACGTTAGGTCCAAGAAGCAAGTTAGCCCTAGCACCCACACCACAACATGGAGGGGGGGGGGTGATAGCCCGGCACTCGGGGTGTTTGTGCAGTTTTTGTGTTTGGCCTCTTCCGCCGCCTCCCCACCCTTGACATATTATGTCATGTGTTCTGTTGTGCGTATGCCTATGCCAAACTATGTGTGTGTGTGTGTGTGTGCGCGCGCCTGCGACCAAGGAGGAAGGGGGGGGGGGGCAAATGGGCTTCCGTGCCATCCCCCCCCCCCCCACAAAGCAATTTTCTTCCCGCCGAGTCCAACCGCACCTGCGGTGGCAACAGACAGAAATGTGTTTGAATGCAACCGTCTTGCAGCATGGCCCACGCTACTGTTACACACACGTGCTACCGACTACAGTGGTCTTCAAACATGTAGCCTGGGATGGGTAGCCTGGGTAGCATATCGATTGGGGCAACAACGAGAGCGGCATCAGAGGTTACAACCGAACACCCTGGGCTCATGTTAACACACCTGTGTAATGATGTTGTGTTCGCCATCTCCTTCTTTCCAATGGGAAGGCTTGGAATATGTCGGAGTCGGCAGCCCAATATCTCGTTTGAGTGCTTAGAGAAATCGATCAAGTTCAATTTCTGCAATGATCTCAATTGGCACCCCAGCTTGTGGTAGCAGCTTCGCGATCATTTACAAAGCACCTTCACTCAAACATGCCGCCTCCGCGGCATTGATAGCAGCAAAGTACATCCTTGCCTTTTTGCTATTCTAGAACAATTTTGTAGCCACGGATGTTGGGCTACGACTGCGCTTCTTGGTTTTTGGACCTGTCCCCGTCTCATCCTTCGCAAGGTTGGTGAAGTCCACCTCCATGTTGTGGGTGAAGGCAATGTCCGCTGCATAGGGAACAGCTGTGGCATCGTGATCCTTGTCTTCACGGGCCTTAATGACAATCAACTCTTTCTTCCACATGTGAGACGCAAACTCATTTGGGGAGCAGTGCTTTGGTAATTCACCGAAAGGGCCACGGCAAGCGCCAAGTGCCTTCCAAGGCCAGACTCTTTGTTTCATGTTTTTGATCCATTGTCCACATTTGTCCACTTCTCTTTCGACGTCTCCCATTGATTGTCCTTCTGTGCAACATAGGTGCATGGGGCAGTGTATGCATTGCAATAGAGTTGTGCAGTGGTTACGAGTTGGTTAAAACAAGTTCGGCGGTTAGCTGCACCAAGTAACAGATGTGCACTTTTCTGCCTGTGCTGATAAGAACAGATGCCAGACGTGATGTTAGCCAGCTTCATCAGTTTCATGGGTTGGGCACTTTGTGATTCCTTCTAGCAGGCAGGTGGCCATAGAATGTGTTAGATTGTGGTTTGGGGCCTGGTTATGCTTATGTGCAGCGGTCAAGGGTCGGTTACAGCAAGTTTGGCGGTTAAGTGCATCAAGTGATGTGTGACCACGTTTTCGTCCCTGCCGATAAGAACACATACCAGACGTGAACTTAGCCAGTTGGCTTCACTTTCATAGGTTGGCCACCTTGTGACCCCCTCAAGTAGAAGGTGGCCGTAGAATGTGTTAGATTGTGATTTGGGGCCTGCTTATGCTTATGTGTGGTTACAATTGGGTTGCAGCAAGTTTGGCGTTTAACTGCACCAGGTAATGGGTCCCAATGAGAGCGGGGGCCTGTGCTTGGCACATGGAGGGGGGCTGTTCGATGGCAGGACGGGGGGTCCTCCTCCTCCGCGGGTCTTTGGGAGGCCCACTAATGAAAAGATGATCGCACACAAGAAAATGGAGGGGAACACACCACAACCCCCGCCCCTGCGCTGCTCATGGGGTGCCCATCCCCAGTTCCGTGGCGTTGCTGGTGGAGCCCCACGTGCCAGTGCCACTGAGGCCCCCGCCACGACCGGGCGGAGGGGGAGGGCCTCTCACCCCCTCTCCTCTACCCCCCCCCCCCCATTATTACCTTCACTCTGCTGTCCTCGTCCCTTCGCACTGCCGGACGTCCAAGTGGGGGATGTGTGCAGAGACATGGTGGCCCTGAGACTTCTGTGCCGATCCCCCCCCCCACCACCCACACACACGTGGCCGCTCCTGCTGCGGCTCTTTCACAGATCAATGACAATTATCTGAATCTACTGGACTTTGTGATCGCCCATGGTATGTGCTGCGGTGCGACCTGTGCTGCCCGGCCGAATTGCTGTGCCCCCCCCCGCCCCCAAACGTCTTCCTCCTCCGCTGACACCGGCATTGATTTCTCAGAACACGCGTTCGTTCAAGTGCCGACCTTGGCCCATTACCCCCGCCTCCCCCCTTCATCCGCCCGGGGGAGGGCAGGGCTGCTGTCCAAGGCCGGGCAGTGAATGCCAAGCCGAGAGGTGGGCGGGGGGACAGGGGGGGGGGGAGGCAGGTCGGGAAGGGGAAGGGGTGCGGCAGGGGACGGCTCCACGGCATCGTCCCCCAGGAGGGGCCGGGGCGGCTCCATGGCAGACCTGACCCCATCGGCCGTCATGCGTTCACCACCAGACTTGCCACTCGCGTCTGCCGGCTCAGACATGATCAGATGGGGCAGGGTCCTATTGAGCCACGCGATGGACACAGCACGTTCCTACTGAGTTCTGGTGGTGCGGGGGGCGGGTATTACTGAGTGGCCTTGGGTACGGGGCCGATTGTTACTGAGCACCAGTTTGCCTGGCAGACGCTAGTGGCATGTCTGTTCACCATGCGAACGAGCCCTTCAGCCCCTTTGATACCCATGTTGCCCCCCCTGATCTTATGGCCTACGCCCCCAGGGCCTGCGGAGGAGCAATGGGAATGCCAGGGGCCACGCGGATCGCCCAAAGGGGGGGGGGGTGAGGGGAGGGGCGGGGCGGGGCTGGAAAGGGGGCGCTCTGTCAGGGGCCTTGATTTGGGCCGTTTTTGTTCGCACAAATCTTGGCAATTTGTTTTCATTGAAAAGGGGGGCGAATGACCACTTTTCTGACCCCCAATCGACGCGGTGGCTCCAAAAAAATTTTTTAAGGGTTTTGGTCCCCAGGTTGGTCCCATGCGGACCGTCTGCCCCCGTGGCCTGACAGAAGAGCTCCACACCCCCTGGGGGGGGGGGGGGGTCCTCGAAAAAGGGTCTCGCACGACCCCTCCTCCCCCCCCCCCCACCCACCCTCTTGTCCACGCGCCCAAGGCAGTCGCAGCAGCGGCGCCGCCACCATGACCCGTCCGCCCGACAGCGCACAGGCCCCGCACCCCCGAGACCCCCACTTCACCGCGCCACCCACCGGCCACCCGCCGCCCGGGCTGCGGGGGCGGTGGGGGTGGGGGAAGTGGGGGAGTGGCCCATGTGCCCGTCGGTGAGTGTGGGGGGACGTGGCCTATACAAAGGGGCCGGGGGGGGGGGGTGGTCGCCGGAGGAACGGGGGGAAGTGGGGCCGTGAAGAACGGGGGTTGCGTCCCAGTGCCCCCCCCCCCCCCTCCCCCTCCGGAAGGCATTCCCACACTTCCCTCCGGATCCGGTGATAATCCCCCACTGCCCCCCATTCCTCAATTCACAAAAATCACTTGGTCTCGGAAATACCCTCAGACCCAGCAAGTCAGCGTGCAAGAAGACTCAAACCAGTGTCCGGATTCGGCGCAGTGTGACGAGTGTCCAAACAACAGTACGCGTTTCGGGACGAGTAGTCCCCTTATCAACTTCTGAGCGAAATAGTATAAAGCACAGATAGCAGGACGCTAAAAAATGTACAGTGCACTCCCAATCTCAATAATTCAGGTCTAGAGTTAGGGTTGACATGCACCAAAGTTCAATTCAACTATTCCGCTGGAGACGCTAAAAAATGTACAGTGCACTCCCAATCTCAATAATTCAGGTCTAGAGTTAGGGTTGACATGCACCAAAGTTCAATTCAACTATTCCGCTGGAGTACGCTATCCCAGAGTCATCACTACTGTTGGTTGCCATCTGTGTGATCCAGTTCATTGGCGACCTCCAACAATGTTGAGATCCCAGTCAAATCACGTTGGATCTCAGCAGTCCAAGTTAAAGTACGTGTTCGCCAAGTTTGAAAACTGGCACGTAATGTACGCATTGGCTTGAAAACAGTGCGCAATTTCAAGTTCGGCACATATTGAGAGACGGAAGAACCGATGTTGGTCACGAACCAATTATAACGCATGCGCAAAGAGGCATGATATGGTACACGCAAAACATGAACTACTTGTGATGTCCTTTGTTTTTGCTTCATGAACCGTGTCTTATCATGCCAGTGCAGAGGCATTGGATCCCAATATTTCTGTGGCACTCTCAGTCTCATAAGGGCACCCTTCAATCGTTTACAACAATTCTCAAACCCAATCTGGAGGTTATTCAGGCGCAAGTATCTGATACACTCACCTCGAATATATTTGGTTTTGTAATGCACAGGAGTATATAGCCACAACTGTGGGTCGGTTTAAAGTGCACAGTATGAATCAATGGAGACAATGAAATAAACTGGAGATCCAACAGTGAGACATCTTTAGCCTGACCAAGCTTCAAAATCTCAAAAGTCAAGTGCTGTGGATAAATTTGATGCAAATAAGCTTGAAGCAACTGTGTATCAAGCTTTAAATGAATGACACAAGCATCATCGATAAATCGAGTCAAAAGGCAATCTGGTTTTTGGGCGCCGTTGCATTGTGCTGTTTTTTCATAAAACCTCAAAATCAGATTCGCCCAAACCGCAGCACAATTGGTCCCCATCGCAAATCCTATCATCTGAATATAAATGCCTAGTCCTGGGGCCAAGAATACATTGTGTTTCATGACTATCAACAAAAGTAACTCCGCTAAGGATAGCGTCACATCGTACTGCCAATCAAGGAAGGGAAACCAGGCCGAAAATAACAAAAAGTCTTCGCTTGAAACAGACGAAACCATATATCTCGCAAATGATTTCTCTTCATCAGTTAAGAGATCTAATGGGTCGTACAGCTCCAGGTACCATCTCCGCCAATGTTTGCAGGCTTTTGAAACATCTGTAGGGGTCAAATTAGTGTACAGCGCATCAAAATCGTACGTAGGGGTCAAATTAGTGTACAGCGCATCAAAATCGTACGTCGTAAGGGCAATATCACCAGGTGAATGCGAATCCATATAAGTGTGTACTCGAGAAATCAGATCCAGAGCATCCTTTAATGGGGTCTCCAAGGGTGACTCCCATCGGTCACACTTCAACAAAATGGTCCCCAGTATACATAAAAGCTTGGAGACCGGAGTTGTGGCCCATTGGTAAAGACCCACAATAGGTCTAGAAGGCCAACGGCCATCAGGCCGAAGGTGCAGACCTTTGTGAGTTTTCATCAATAAATAAAATTTGGCTAACAGAGGATCGTGGAAAGTGTGCAGGAACTTGACCAACGCATTCCGCATAGGGTCAGTCAATTTGTCGTAAAACTGTTCCAACACTTGAATCAGATGATTTTGCCAATGTAAGCCCTCTTTCTGCCAGTGTTCCTGCTGTGAGGGTTCATCAGTACCCAGACATTTGTACACTGGATGACCAGTTTTGTGTATCGTAGCCATATTGAAAGAGACTTCAGTCTGATAACACTGTACAGTCATTATGACAAATGATGCGTCTTTATCTGCAGAAACCAGAACATGATGCCTTAGATAATCTCGAAGCAAGTCTGCTTTGAAGCTGATACCTGTACGCTGATGAGGGCGTGTAAGCTCTCGTTCTAATGCCAATAGACAGTGATCATGCTGCCGGTTCACCGATTGCTCAATTGCGGTGTGAATGTGACCCAACTGGTCAATTACATCCGGCGTCAGATCCTTGCCTGAGGAAGGATAAAATGAAGAATAAGGAAAACCCAAACGCAAATTGTCATTGTCCGTGTCATGCACACAGTTTGCAAAAAATGCACTCCAGGAAATAACCCGGGTCAATTGTTTGAATTCTGTGTGTAGGGCAGAGAGTTGTTTGCGCAGAACATTTAATGGTGAATTATGGGGGACATATTTCGGTCCCATGCTGATCAGTAGCTTCAAAAAAGCCGGAGGATCTTGAACATGATCACCATGCAGTGATTGAACTTTCATCGGTTCATCCGCACACGGCTTGATCCTCACTTTTTTCGGCCGCTGTTGTTTCCATCTTTTTGTTCTTTGCTTCCTCTTCTCTTTTTGGACTGATGAGAACTGGTGTTCCTGTGACTTGCTTTGCGTTTGTTGGAGCCGCCTCTTTTGCCTCCTTTGGAAATATTCTGGGACTGGCTCAATATCTCTTTGTTTTTGGATTTGCTTGATGATCGTCGGCGCCGTCCCTGATCGTTTTTTGCCTTGTTACGTCGATTAGAGGTTGGTGTGGACTTCGAATTTGAGCGACTTTCTGCACGTTCCTGATGTCGAGGGGACCTTGGTTGCCTCTGTTGATTGCCTTTTTGTCCCTGAGGATCTTGCAGTATCAAAGATTTCTGAACTTGAGCTCGTAAGTTCGCAATCTGGTCCTCAATCGACAAGCCTCTTTGAATCTCTTCCCGTAGAATTTCCTTGCTCACTTCTGCTTGCTGTACTCGTGTGTTGTGTCGAGTTACTTTATCAATCTCAAATTGCTGCCACTTTTCCCACTTAGTACTTGCTGCATATCGAATTTGTTGCGTGGCAAGGATGATCTGTTTGGTGGCTGCAATCTTGATGTCGCTGTGATCCACATCAGGGTCCACTTCCATATCTTGCATGAGATTCGTTTCCATCGAATACCACAACTTCGTCTCTTGTTGTTGCTCCACAATGCTCTTATCAATAGCTTGTTTTGCCACCTGCAACTGTGATTGTGTCCCCAGCTGCATTTCTTGAAGTTCCTTCTCAATCAATTCGAGCTTTTTGGCATGCAACGAAACGTGAATCGCTTTCTGTGCTTCCTCAGCAATGGCCACTTGAATAATATCAGAACCATCTCGAAGCGATGTCAGTTGGGGGTGAAAAGAGTGATCACGGTGGTACTCGAGTTTCAGCTTTGCCAGATTCTTGAACTCCAATTTCTCCTTGGCCTTCAAATAATCCACCACCGATCTCTTGGCAGATATTGGGACAGAACTCAGATTCCACTTCTGCTTCGCAGGCATCAGTATGACCAGAAGATTCCACAATTCACAAAAATCAGTTGGTCTCGGAAATACCCTCAGACCCAGCAAGTCAGCGTGCAGCAAGACTCGAACCAGTGTCCGGATTCGGCGCAGTGTGACGAGTGTCCAAACAACAGTACGCGTTTCGGGACGAGTAGTCCCCTTATCAACTTCCGAGCGAAATAGTATAAAGCACAGATAGCAAAACGCTAAAAAATGTACAGTGCACTCCCAATCTCAATAATTCAGGTCTAGAGTTAGGGTTGACATGCACCAAAGTTCAATTCAACTATTCCGCTGGAGACGCTAAAAAATGTACAGTGCACTCCCAATCTCAATAATTCAGGTCTAGAGTTAGGGTTGACATGCACCAAAGTTCAATTCAACTATTCCGCTGGAGACGCTAAAAAATGTACAGTGCACTCCCAATCTCAATAATTCAGGTCTAGAGTTAGGGTTGACATGCACCAAAGTTCAATTCAACTATTCCGCTGGAGACGCTAAAAAATGTACAGTGCACTCCCAATCTCAATAATTCAGGTCTAGAGTTAGGGTTGACATGCACCAAAGTTCAATTCAACTATTCCGCTGGAGACGCTAAAAAATGTACAGTGCACTCCCAATCTCAATAATTCAGGTCTAGAGTTAGGGTTGACATGCACCAAAGTTCAATTCAACTATTCCGCTGGAGACGCTAAAAAATGTACAGTGCACTCCCAATCTCAATAATTCAGGTCTAGAGTTAGGGTTGACATGCACCAAAGTTCAATTCAACTATTCCGCTGGAGACGCTAAAAAATGTACAGTGCACTCCCAATCTCAATAATTCAGGTCTAGAGTTAGGGTTGACATGCACCAAAGTTCAATTCAACTATTCTGCTGGAGACGCTAAAAAATGTACAGTGCACTCCCAATCTCAATAATTCAGGTCTAGAGTTAGGGTTGACATGCACCAAAGTTCAATTCAACTATTCCGCTGGAGACGCTAAAAAATGTACAGTGCACTCCCAATCTCAATAATTCAGGTCTAGAGTTAGGGTTGACATGCACCAAAGTTCAATTCAACTATTCCGCTGGAGACGCTAAAAAATGTACAGTGCACTCCCAATCTCAATAATTCAGGTCTAGAGTTAGGGTTGACATGCACCAAAGTTCAATTCAACTATTCCGCTGGAGACGCTAAAAAATGTACAGTGCACTCCCAATCTCAATAATTCAGGTCTAGAGTTAGGGTTGACATGCACCAAAGTTCAATTCAACTATTCCGCTGGAGACGCTAAAAAATGTACAGTGCACTCCCAATCTCAATAATTCAGGTCTAGAGTTAGGGTTGACATGCACCAAAGTTCAATTCAACTATTCCGCTGGAGACGCTAAAAAATGTACAGTGCACTCCCAATCTCAATAATTCAGGTCTAGAGTTAGGGTTGACATGCACCAAAGTTCAATTCAACTATTCCGCTGCAGTACGCTATCCCAGAGTCATCACTACTGTTGGTTGCCTTGGGTACGGGGCCGATTGTTACTGAGCACCAGTTTGCCTGGCAGACGCTAGTGGCATGTCTGTTCACCATGCGAACGAGCCCTTCAGCCCCTTTGATACCCATGTTGCCCCCCCTGATCTTATGGCCTACGCCCCCAGGGCCTGCGGAGGAGCAATGGGAATGCCAGGGGCCACGCGGATCGCCCAAAGGGGGGGGGGGGGTGAGGGGAGGGGCGGGGCGGGGCTGGAAAGGGGGCGCTCTGTCAGGGGCCTTGATTTGGGCCGTTTTTGTTCGCACAAATCTTGGCAATTTGTTTTCATTGAAAAGGGGGGCGAATGACCACTTTTCTGACCCCCAATCGACGCGGTGGCTCCAAAAAATTTTTTTAAGGGTTTTGGTCCCCAGGTTGGTCCCATGCGGACCGTCTGCCCCCGTGGCCTGACAGAAGAGCTCCACACCCCCTGGGGGGGGGGGGGTCCTCGAAAAAGGGTCTCGCACGACCCCCCCCCCCCCCCCCCCACCCACCCTCTTGTCCACGCGCCCAAGGCAGTCGCGGCAGCGGCGCCGCCACCATGACCCGTCCGCCCGACAGCGCACAGGCCCCGCACCCCCGAGACCCCCACTTCACCGCGCCACCCACCGGCCACCCGCCGCCCGGGCTGCGGGGGCGGTGGGGGTGGGGGAAGTGGGGGAGTGGCCCATGTGCCCGTCGGTGAGTGTGGGGGGACGTGGCCTATACAAAGGGGCCGGGGGGGGGGGGGGGTCGCCGGAGGAACGGGGGGAAGTGGGGCCGTGAAGAACGGGGGTTGCGTCCCAGTGCCCCCCCCCCCCCTCCCCCTCCGGAAGGCATTCCCACACTTCCCTCCGGATCCGGTGATAATCCCCCACTGCCCCCCCATGTTCCCCCATCCCCATCCCCATCCCCCCCCCCGCCAAAACACGTTCGGGCCCACAGAGGGCCAGAATGAGCAGCGGCGAGAGGCCAATAGGCGCCGCCAACGGCACACAATCAGAAACCGAGGCCTTGTGCCAACCCCCCCCCCCATTGCCCCCCCATGTTCCCTATCCCCATTCCCCCATCCCCCCCCCCCCCCCCGATCCCCCCCCTCCCTCTCCCTTGCCCCCCACGTCCCCAAAGCCCCGGGGGCGGTGCGGTGGGGAGCGGTGGCGGACCGGGCGGAGGCCCTCCGCAGGGCGCAGTCGGAGTGCAGACGCATGGGCCACTGGACCCCCGGGCACTGGGGCGGAGTAGCGAGCGCACCCCCGGGGCCGTGGCGGGAGGCGCCACATCGCCCCCCCCCCCCCCCCCCCGGGCCCCCGCAGAATGGGCCCCGGGCGCTGCCCAGCGCATGGCCTTTGCAGAGGGGGCGCTCCACGGCGCCGACGGAGGTCTGCCCCCCCGCCGCCGGACGAGCCAATTGGTCGTGTGGTATGGCCTCCGAAGGCCCACGGGTGACCCCCGGTCGCGGGGGAGGGGGGGGGGGGGGGGGGGGCTGCGGGTGACTGAAGAGCGTCAGCACCGCGTCTTGGGGCACGGGCTTTGGGTGTCCTTTGTACTGCCCTTCAAAGAGGCCGTACTGACCTCCGCAATGCCCCCCCCTCCCCAGAGGGATGTGTCAGACCGGCCATACACCGCAGGAGGAGAGGGATCCCCCCCCCCCTCCTAGACCCCCCCCCCTCCCCCTTCCAATGTTTGAGGCTGACAGCCAGACTTTTGCTTCGGCGCCTTCGGTGCCAAGAGGATTTACGCTTCGAAACTCTCGGCCCCCCTTCGACGGGGGACCACAGGGGGACCCTCGGAGGACGGGGGGGGGGGTCCCCAGCCAAACCCCCCCTTCACCCCCCCCCCCCTTTTTAATACACGTCTGCCCTGCCCCCCTGTCGGTCTGACTGTGCGGTGCAGCCCCCGGGGCCTCCGCCGTGCAACCTCTGGCCTGTGCCGTGCCTCGCCCTCCGTGTGTCCTCAGGGCCGCGCGGGTCATATGACGGGGAGTTCAGTTCGGTGGTGGACTTGACGGGGGGCGACCCGGTGTGCCTCAGGCAGGGCCTGGGGGACGTGCCCTTCTGTGAATGAGGGCTTGGGGGGGGGGCTTGGGCCAAGTGACGCTGGGCAGCGGCTTGGGCCCCCCCGGGGGGGGGGGGGGGGGGCACCAGCGTTGCCCCTTCTGCCGCTGGTTTGTGGGTCAGCCCGTGGGCGTTGGGGGGCCCCACCCACCGCCTGCCCTCGGCTTTGGGGGCGTTGTTTGTGGGTTATGAGACGGTGAGGCCCGGTGCTGCTGCCCGTCCGGAGGGGGGGGGGGGGCGTGTGAGACGTGCCAATGGGGGGGGGGGGGGCAGAGGGAGGGGGCGGGCCCTGCGCCGTGTGTGTGTGTGTGTGTGGGGCCCGCCGGAGATGGGGAGGGGGTGGGCCCTCGGGATCGAGCCCCCGCCCGCCGGGTCCGACTCGGGTGATGCCGCCCTCGTGACCAACGGATCCGGAGGCTTGTGGGACGGCGGAGGCGATGGGTTTGTAGGCCCGTGGGGCCGGTGAGGGGGGGGGGGGGGGGGCATAGGCTTGGGCACTGCATCACCGTCGGACTGGCCCTTCGCAGTGGGATCTCTGCAGTACTCCGGTGCCCCCCCCCCCCAGTGCAGTGCGGGCCCCGTCCTGCGGCGGTGGCCCCATCGACCCCGCGGTACAGGGGGGGGGGGGGGCGTCCTTCCATCGCCCCCCCTCCAAGAGCCTTGGCTTGGGTGCCATAGGCCACCACCAGACATGGCGGCCGCCTGCCATACCACCGACACAGGGGGGGCCCAGACCACGGCACTGCCTGACCATCCAGCGCCCATTGGGAGGGGGGCGGCCCAGTGATGTATTAGACCGGCCGTACGCCGCAGGAGGGGGGGGGGGGCTAACCCACCCCCCCCTCCTCTCCTTCCAATGTTTGAGGCTGACAGCCAACATTTTCGGCGCCTTCGGTGCCAAGAGGAATTGAACTTCAAATCCTTCGGCCCCCCTTCGGCGGGGACCACAGGGGGACCCTGGGAGAAGGGGGGGGGGGTCCCCAGCCAAACCCCCCCCTCCCCCCACCTTCTAATACACGGCTGGGGACCCCCCGATTGCACTGGGGACAGGTCACGGTTTGCAAGGGGCTGGATGCCACACTGGCATGGCCGTCCACACAAAGCCCGACACACTCACAAGGCACGCCCACAGAGCGCACCCGGGGTCCACCCAAAGCGGAAGTGAACGGGGGTGGGGGCCGCCGCATTCCGCCGACGGGCCGCCGTCGAAGCGCAGGCCTGCGGCGGTGAGGCGCGGTGGTGCGATGCCGTCCGCCCATGCGACGGAGGGAAGAGGACGGCAACCCCCTCTGACCGTGAGGGTGGCCTTCTGGTCGAGTGGGGGGTGTGGCTGTGGTCCTCCCCGGGGCCTCTCTGTGAAGGTGCACCGTCGTGCGGTGTCGATACAAGGCCCCCCGGGGGCGGGGGCAACCCTCACCGCGGCCGCAGGCCTCCACCGCACCCCCGCCCGCACCCCCCGTGTTCCACGGGTTTGCCATCCGAAACGGGCGTAGATCACTGACCCGGCACCCCCGGCGGTCCACCGGTCGATACCGCCACCGCCGATACACCGGGAGGGGGGGGGGGGGACAACCTCTGGGAGGGCCTCAGAGGGTAGGGCCGGTGGGTGTGCCCCCAAGTCCCCCTCGGCCGTGCCCCATCGGGGCTGCAAAGAGGGGCTGTGGCAGGCAAGGGACGCGAGTGCACCGCACACCGCCTGGCGCTCCCCCTTGGGGATGTGTGCCCTCCCCATGTGCACTCAGCACACGGCACACCCCCCCCTCTACACATTGCACTATGCCCTCTGCAGAAGGCCCATGGCTGTGTGAACACAGCAGAAGCGGCAGGGACGGCGGCAGCGCGCTGGCCCTGCACCACAAGAGCTTGCCCCCCCCCCCCCCCACCATCCGAGGGAACAAAAGGACTCAACAGCGACACAAGCTTGGCACCCTGAATCACCCCCAGCGCCCAGGACATGTAGCGGCCAGTGTAGTGTTGCCTTGCAAGCGTTGCAAGTCCCCCGTTCAGAGGCCAGCGGCCTTTTCACTGATAGCACCGTCGTCGCGGCCTCTGGGCATCGCTTTGACACGGGGCGTGTCGGCTGGAGTCTATTGGGGCGTGTTGCAGTGGCCCGGGCCGGGGGCTGGGTGATGCGTGGGGATGCACCGTCGTTCAGGGGGTGAAGCGGGGCGGGGAGGCCTCACGTCTGCAACCGTGGTCCATTGTGAATGGAAGTGGGCCTGTTATTATCACCGCCGGTGGGCCAAAGCCGTTGGGCTCTCAGGGTCACCGGGCACACTTGGAGATGCCAAGGGATTCTTGTGCCCTGCCGAGGGCCTGGGCTTCAATTTGGAGCAGTCAAGCCACACATCCACTGGACTGTGTACCTCCTCTCGATGGGAGGGTCAGGGTCAAGGCACAGGGCAAGTAGCTCAGGCTGCGGAGCCTTAGCATAGGCCCGATGCCATTGTAAATGCGCCATGACGGGGCCTTGTTTATGTGATGCAGCATTATATATTGCACAGCGGCATGCTGACGTTAGTTCGGAAGCCACAACCTGCGGGCAACACGGAGTTGTACGATGAATGTGGTTGTAGTGCGACCTCCATAGCACTTTGCCAAACATGTTCACTTGTTTGTATCATTCTGCCTTGCTGCTTCTTCATGATTGTCTGTGGGTGTGACTACGGTGATGACTATGATTGTGGTTGTGGTTGTGGTTGTGATCGTTGAGGGATTCCCAACGCGCGGTGGGATACACGGGCGATACGTGTGCGCTTTGGGGTGCTGCCTTTTTTGCACATTTGTTGGATGGTCGGCACGCGTCCATTATCCCCTTTTCCAAGCCTAGGAAGCAGGAGATGCCGGCATGCCACTCGGAGGGGTTGTGCTGCTGGGGTGTGTGCCAGGACACATGCTGGAAATCTGGGGATTTCCTTCCTTGTGGAATTGGGCAGCTACAACCACCATTGCATGGGTGCGGAGGTGGAGTGGATGCCACCGTTGTTGCCGGCTTACCCCTTAGTCCCCTGCACCCCTGCCAATCTAACAATCCCCGGAAAATTTGAAAACAGGATGCGAAGGACAGCACACACTGTGCAGGGGTCCCCCATTGTGATGACTGTGAAAGTTGCTGATCGGTGGACATTACCGGCTAGCATTTCCATGACCTGGTGCAACTCCACCTGCACTCTTTTGACCCACTTTTGTGCAAACCCTGGCCATTTAGGTCTCCGGGCAGGTCAAAACAGGCTAAGATGGAATTATTCTAATTGTTTAGGCACTCGATTGCCTTCGGATGACACATGCAATAAACAGGCCACAAAAAAACATGGCATCGGACGCCGGTTGCTCGAGGATAGATGCACATAGCACCCCCCCCTCCCCCCGCCGCCCACACACACACCCTTCCCCAACCATGCAAATATTCCACTCTCACCCACGAAACTGCACTACCTCCCTTGGGCTCGCAAATCCGCCGTCATTTGCAGCTAGATCAGCCACGTCCGCCGCTAAAATACAGTTCCGGCTGGGTCCCATGCTAGAAGAGGATGCCGGCGGCAGCCAGAGCAATATTGGAACGAATTTACCGAAATGTGTACAGTGCTCCGCCACTCCTCCAAGAGAACCTGCCGAGGCTACCATGGCACTTTCTGGCCTGATCAGCCGCCAAAATAGATGTCCAGGCGCTTCCAAATTAATTTGCGCCCGCTTCCAACGCCAACATCAATTTCGGGCCGCGGCCAAAGGAAAGTTCCTGTCTGCTCTGCCGGCCCCCACCAAAATACGTTCCCGGGCGCATCCACCGCCAATAAAAGATTCCTGCCGCTTCTGCCAGCAAACTTATTTTCCAAGCGGATGTGCTGCCAAACTAAAGTTACCGCCATCCGCCCCAAAATGAATTGCCTGCCGGATTTGCCGCTGTACCAAATTTCCAGCCGTATTCACCTCAAGAACAATTTCCGGCCGGATGCGGCGCCAAAAATAGATGTCTAGCTGAGTCGTCCGTAAAAATAGAATTTTGGCTGACTGGCCACCAATCTAAATTTAGGGCTGTATTTAGCCACAAAAATAATTTTCTGGATAGATCCGCCGCCAACAGGAGCATCTGTGGCTGAATCAGCCACCACAATCAATTTCCTGCTGGGTCTGCCGCCAAAATACATTTCTGGCCGGGGCCCCAACCAAAATTAATTGTCCGGCATCGCCGCCAAAATAACTTTCTGGCGGAGTCTACATTTCTGCCTAGGCCCACCGCACAATGAATTCAGCTGGATATGCGGCCGCGTCCACCACCCAAATATTCTTCCCACTGGGGTTGCCACAATATATATGTCTGGCCGGGTCTACTGCCAAATCAGATTTCTTGATGGCTTCACTGCGGAAAAAAAATTTTCCGGCGTGATCAGCTGCCAAAATAGATGTCCAGCAGGGTCCGACGACAAAATCCATTTCCATTTCCTGGACCTGCTCCATCCCTCTGTCCCTTCCCCCCTCCCCCGCTTCAGCTCACCCCCCTCCCGCCCTTTGTCCAATGACTCGCTTGACCCCCCAGGCACCTAATGTACGATGTGCAGACCTGGGCCGGTGGGGCCGTCCGTGGGGTACCATGACCATGCTGCTCTACATGCAGCACCACAGCTGACACCCGGCGCGGTGTCACCGGAAGTGTGGCAGAGGTTTGAAAAACGGTTGTTGCCAACATGGGACAAGGATTTTATTGGAAGATGCTTTTTGAAAAAAAAATTGCCTCTGGGGACGAGGATGGAGAGGATGGGGGTAGGCTTTGCCTGTTGGACTGCAAGATAGAGGAGCCAGCGCATGTTTTTTGGCACTGTCTTTTCAACGCGTTCATGTCTGACACCGTGCGCCGGGCCTTCGGCCCAGCGATCAGTGCCGGCAAGGCAGTGGAGCCCAGTATGAGGACCCCCTGCTATCCCTGACCACAACCCAGGGGCTGGTGCTGTGGGCAGGGCTGAAGTGCCATTGGAATTCGTGTTGCAGGGCGAGGTACCAGGGGGTGCCGCCTGTGCTCGATGAGTTTATTGCGAGTTGGGCCTCCATTTTGTGGCGCTGGAGATCGGAGAGGGGCATGTCCTGCCCCTTCTATGATCTCCAGCATTTGATTCGACAGCTGGATGGTTGGTTTGACAATCATGACTTGTCAAGAACGTTTAAAGCGGAGCCATCCAAGCCCACAACAGCACAACCAGTCAAACCGGTGGAGAAGTTGGCGGAAAAAGAAGCCAATTGGGGCACAGGGGGAGTATTAGCGCGCCGGGCACGTGCCGGGCAAACGTTCCCCACACACCGCGATGCAACCATGGGGTCGCCTTAAGCGCAGTGCTCGCGCAGTGCAACTATTTGGGCGTTTGGCCACAGTAGAAACCCATACCGGCACGCTGATGGACGGCGGCCGGGCGAACTAGGGTTCGTCTCCCCATTCGCCGCATGTGAGGGCAAGAATGCTGCCCACATGACACTGGCACCCTGCAGCCAATTTGTGGCCGTGGAGGTGTGCCTTCCTGGCGACCAAGCACCAACGGCAGCAGCATGCCGCAGCATGCCGCAGCGCCAGATTCTGGGAGCTGTTGGTGGGGGTTTTGAAGCATGCCGCAGCATGCCGCAGCGAGCCAAAATTTTCACACGGCGGACTTTTTTTTTCATAACATGTCAAACCTGTGAACCCTTTGTTGCACAGACGTCTCAGAACTGGATGGTAGCTCAGTGGTCTATGTAGCAGGATGCAGTCTGGAGGGTTCTGGGTTCCATTCCCGGAGAGGGCTATTTTTTGCCTGTCAGTTCCTCTCTATTGTTGCACAGACCTTCGCTTTTTTGGTGTTGTTTTGACATGTCAAGTCCTCAGGATACTCAAACTACCGAGGTTTTGAAACCTGTGCCGCTGGAAAATGGAAAATGATGGTACCCTTGACCAACAGCTTGAAGCATGCCGCAGCATGCCGCAGCGAGCCAAAATTTTCTTGGGGACCGTTGGTGCTTGCTGGCGACCTCAAGTTGCGTTTGCCTGGCTATGCCAACGAGTTGACTGGGTCCATTAAGGCCAAGATCCAGTTTGCCGAGGGCATCCCCGGAGCCCAGCAGTGCCTGTACAATTACTCCCCCAAGCCATTGGCGGATTGGCAGCCTCTGGCGGCCTACATTCCGCCATTGACACACAATCCCACCCAAACGCACAATCTCAACATTTGGTTGGGATTCTGCATCAATGGCGGAATGCAATGTGCGTCTGATCAGGGCTCGTTGAACACATGCATGGCCCATGCGTGTGCCAAGGCCATTTGCGGGTACATGGAGTATTTTAGGGGGGTGGAGCTGGACGCCAACAATGTGACGTCCCAGTTGGAGGTCAAGGCCAATTATTGCAGCCGCGACCCGGATGATTTGTTCCCGGCGGGAGGTTCTTGGTTGGCAGTGCCCACCTTCGGCCACAGTGCAATCTGCACATTCCGTGTCAAGTATACGGCATGTTGCACGTGGCCGAAGTTCATTGACGAGTTGCAGCGGGGGAGCTGCATGGTCTTCAATGTTCGGGACTACCCCCAGGGCACGAGGGGCCTCCATGCCCTCTTTTCCTGCCGGCTCAAGCCCAACCAACAGCGCCCCCATGCCATCAATTCGTGGAACGGTACGGACCCGATACCCCGCATCACTGCCAGGCAGTTCGTGATCGCCTGGAAGATCGAGCTGCTCAACTGACGTGTGCAAGATCCCGAGCAGTGTGACCCTTCCCGCGCCGGTGCACCACAAAACTCAGAGCAGGTATACACAACACTGGACATTTTTTTTGGGGGGGATAGGAGTTTGTTTTCAGTAAAAAAGTGTTGTCCCATCAGGGCTGTCGGTTACCATTCAACCGCCATCAGTTACCCTTCAACCGCCGTCGGTTACTTCCTAACCACCGTCAGTTACTCTCCCCGCCGTCGGTTAGTCTCCCATCCCCATTGGTTACACTCCAACCATCGTCGATTACCCTGCAATTTGTGTCGGTTACCCTCCGACCGCTGTCAGTTACCCTCCAACTGCCGTTGTTTGCTCCTCACCGTCCAAATGTGTGCCCAAAGTAAGGGGGGGGGCTTGCGTGTTAGGCCTGATCCAACCCCCCCCCCCCTTTTGGACCCCCAAGCGCACCAATTCGTGGCAATAGGGAACAGCCGATTTAGGCGCCCACGGCCCGGAAAGTGTTCGAAAATTAGTTCTACCCAACGTGTTTATGCCCCCAATTGGAACGGTCAGTTCAAATCTTTCATTTCCACCCATCATCACCCCCCTCCCCCCCCAGTTCTCCTTCGCGTTTCCCAAAGGGGTGCCCTTAGAGGGCAGGCCCCCTGGTCAACAATTAGGGCAACTAGCCGAACTAGTGATGCTAGGCACGGAGAATAGGCGGACGGCCCCAATCAAGCACCCGCAGTTACCGCTTCGTGGACAAGGCGATCGAATGTTGAATACAGTACTTTTATTCAGAGGAGGAGGCCACGTGCACCTTGTGCGGACTCCGTTTTGCATCCGCCAGAATACCCCCCCATTGTTCACTTTCGATGAAGGCTATAAAGAGTGTTGTATCCCACTGGTGTATGTCAAGAATGGTCAGAATGTCTGGACCCCCTGCCCCGGCGGCGGGGGTTGTGGTCTAGGGGGGAGTGTTACCCGTGGTGCACACACGGTGCGTGTACTGGGGCTGTTGTGTGGACCTTTTCCACTAATTTAGAGGCTACTTGCTGTTGGCGCCTCTGCTTTTGCCCAAAACTGTACATGACACTGCAGAAGGAACTTGGGCAGTGTAGCCACATGGAAAATAGGGATTGGTGTGCAGTAATTTGTCATCTTTCAACCGGTTGACGCACTGTTTGCATGTGAAGGGGGCCCTCACACCCTGCCATAAGTCTTCCCCCAGCAACCTTCAGCAAGGGACAGTAATAACAAGGGCTTCAAAGGCCATTTCTTGGCGAAGTTGTCCAAATACCAGACACGCACCGTGCGCGTCTGGTGCGTGAACTGCCTCTAGAACTTACCTCAAGCCCCCCACATGCCCCAAGTAATGAGTTGGTCACTGGACAGCCCAGGTTTTTTTTGCCTTTCATTAAAAACTGTCCTGCACAACCCTGCTACACACCCCTGACGCACTGCACGACAGAGCCCATGACACACCACAGGAATTGATCACCAGCTTCTTCTTCAGCTGTAACATTACCTGACTGCTATGGGCAGTGTGCCGAGTGCATGTCTTCTGATTACAGAGAGGGGATCCAGCCCACGAGAAGCACCCTGGGTTTGTAGTACGAAAATGCTTGGCCCGACTGGTGACCATTAGCACCGGAGGGAATGCCGATAATTTCTATCTGTATACTGACAGTGTTCAGGCAGGTCGAAGCCAAACTTCCGGTCGGCTGCCAACGACGCACGGGGGCGATGAAGGGAAAACAGCGGCCACTGACTGTTGAAGGCTGTTGAAGCTGTTGTGTGGAGTCAGGCACCTGTGAGCAAGGGTACCTGCTGTCTGCGCAACTGACGCTGTGCATGCCAATCCCGGTCTACATTTGCTGTTCCCACTGCAGGGCGTCGTCGAGTCAACCCATCCCCTGCTGTGTGGGACAAGCCGACCTGGCACTCCCCACCCTTCGGCGCCATCTTCGGCGAGGCTTTCGACGAGGGCAGCCCCCTGGCAGTGGGCCACATGGCCACAACCATCGGCGCTGTCAGTCAGCTGGTGGCCTGCATCGGCCATCTGCGGTCGACGTTCGACGGGCCAGGCTACGCTTCCGTCTTGGCAGAGGGCCAGCGGCTCTTGGAGGTGTGCCTGAGGTGCTGCATGCGTGAGTCTGGCCCCGGCCGGATCGAGGGCCTGTCCTGGTCGGCCGTGGCTTTGTGGAGCGATGCGGCGGGGCATCTGCGGTATTGTGGAGTGCTGCTGTACCGTGGGTGGGTCATGAGGTGGTTTGAGTGTGCGGGTGTTGGCTGCGCAGCTGTAGCCCGTCACGCTATGAGTCTGCAGGGCGGCGCTGGGCCCCTGGGGTGTGTGGCAGCTGGCAAGTGAGGGTGTGTGTATGTGGTGGTGCCGACCCCCCCCAACACTGCGATCCTCCTGCTTGGTGTCCACATAGGCCTGCCTGCAGATCACACGTGGGGCGGCGCGTGCACAAGAGCCCGCGAACCTATACTTTGTGGTACCTTGGGCATCATTGTTCTTTGGTAGTCGGTCTTGATGCATTGGGGATCTGGCATTTTTGGATGTTCACCCTGTTTCACCCATTTCTACTTTTTTGCACAAATTTTTTTCCCATTTCCACCACATCTACTCTTTTTCTCGGTTGATTGATATGGTGATACACTTTCAGGGTGCCTGCTACAGGACATCATACTTCCCTCCTCATTTCTTAGGCCCACTTTCTCCATGGATCTCAGTATTGGGGATAGGGTGTTCTACACCCGCTAACCTCCTGCCACGGTGGTTGGGACGGCTGAAGACGGGCTCCTCCACTTGGAATACTACCAAGATGGGTTGAGAGTGGTGAATCGGCGATGCAAGATGGAGTCCATCTCCTTTGTCATCCCAAGTTCAGACTCGCCACCTGACTACCCTCCATCCCCGCTACCCAACACACAGTCAAGTTCCCCCCCAAAGGCCCTTGGTCCTTCACCACTGCCACAAGAACCGGGAAGGTCCCCCGCAAGGTCCCCTCCAGTCCAGTTTGGGTCGCCTAATTCTCAGGGTGTTTCCAAGGGGCGTGCCTAGGGGCTCTTCAGGGGGAACATAGTCTAAAAGTAGCACGCAAGTGCGCGCGCAGTGCCAGGATTCCCCCCATGAAGGAAGTAACACAGCTGATTGCACAGGTTTGGGCGGGGGTGTATACAGATGGATCAGCCAAACAGGTTGGGGGATGCATGCATGCAGTGTATGGGGTTTTCTATGGGGAAAGTCTGACTGCAATTTCGCGGCACATGTCCCTGTGACGGAGCACCAGAGTGTCAGCCGCGGGGAGTTACGAGGGGTGCTGCATGCCGGAGTGTGCGCCATGGGTGGCACACACCAAGTGGGGAGGTGAGGCACAGGGACCTGTGGGGGCAGATTCTGTGGGAGCGAGAGGGCAGGAGCAGATCTGCAAATTCGCTGGGTGCCTTCGCACTTGGGAGTGGAAGGCAACGAAGGGGCGGATCGGTTGGCGGAGCAGGAGAGACAAGGAGAGAGAGGCACATCCAAATAATTTTCCATCGCTTCCGACGAGGCTGCGGACGGAGCCACAGTGGGAAGCCCTGGGGTTGGTGGAGATGTGCTTGGATGAGGAGGAGGCCCAGGACAGTGGGCACTCCCGTGAACAAGAGTCGATGTGCAGTGAGTCATTGTCATCAGGGGGTGGGGGGGCCCAGCTCGGGGTTCAGTACGGATATCAGTGACACCCAGCGGCTCATCTCGGCGTCCAACGACTCAGGGTTCAGTACAGATGTCAGGGACACACGGCGGGTGAAGCATACCAGAGTCAGGGAGGGCTGGGACAACCAAGAGCGCTTTCACAGAGCCTCATGGCCCGTGGGCAACAACCTGCACCATGCTCTGGACAATTGGTGACGGCGCCTGAGATGCCTATCTGCGGACCCTCTGTGGACAATCTGTGGTGGCGCCTCCGGCACTGTATTCATGACAATGAACTGAGAGAGTTCCTGGTGTGATTCCGGAGGGTGATGACCATCGGCGTTCTATGGCCAACCACTCGCTTGTCCAACAACCCCGTCAGACCGCTCTTTTTCGCGCCATTGGGGTTTTGCGGTGCTTGTTCAATGAAAGCGTACGTGTTGAGCTGAACTGCTAATTTTGAGTTTTGTTCTGCGCCATCCAAAGGCCTTCTTGGGGCTGAGCACATGATTTAAGCCCCAGGATGTTGTTGTTATGGCAACTCCCTACCCCTCCCCTTGATCACAGATCACAGATCGCTCATTCCTGAAAGCGCGGTCCGACATGCCATCAGACCGTGCTTTTGGGGTTTGGCCAAGCACTTTGCCCGTTGGTGAGACAAGGCCCCCGCAGGGTAATCCCCACCCCCTTGACAAGTGCATGTCAGCCTCCCCCTTCCTTTTGTTGCCCTTGGATGGGGAAGACCACTTGTTTCCAGTGTGGGATCCCTTTCAAGGACCTCACGTGGCCCCGCAAAATGTTGTGCCCTACGTGCTGTGGTGACGAGGCACGCTGTCACTCGTGTGGCCACCACCACTCCACCACCCGGGGGCCCGCCTTTGCACATGCGGATGTGGAGCATGGATCCACAGGCCCACCCTCTTGTCAGTAGCGACTGCTGGCACACGCGGACTTGCTCCATCTGCCACATGGCCAAGCCCAAAGGTGACTTTGCAAAAGCAATTTGGATTAAGGGGGCGGCCGCCACAGTGCTGCCGTGCCTTTGCTGCCAAGGGGCCCCGTGCAGTCCCCATGGTGTGGCCCGTGTGGATGTTGCCTGGGAGGAGCGTGATGCCACCAAGTGGCCTCTTGCAGACTGGGCCGGGCCACCCTACAAAAGGTGGGAAATGGGTTGACATACCCCAAAAGAGACCATTGTGTGGATCCGACCCAGTCGACCCATGGGAAGCGTTAGCGCGCCGGGCGCATGCCGGGCATCTTTTTTGACCCATGCCCCACTGGTGACGTTTTAGGGGGTGCACTAAGGGGGCACACTTAGCGCAGTGCAACTATTTGGGCGCCTAGCCGTATTAGAGACCCATACTTTGAGATGCTAGGAGGGCATGATTGTTACCCCTAGCGTAGGTTTTGACTTCTGATTTTGTCCCCTTTGTTGGGGACCCCGGAGAATGCAGGGGTTGCGTAGCACTTCCGCCCTCTTTTGGGCCCCGAGAAGGCAGGGCTGAGGCAGCCACTTCTGTTTTTGTCCCCCTTTGTTTGGAGGTTGCTTGGCGGCAAAGTGTTGCCCGTGTTCCCGCATACCTGAACCATGTTGTTCAAGAGATTCGATGGGCGGACAAGTTGAATCCTTTCAACCATTGTCCCCATTTTCCATTCTTTATGACGCATTTCATAGACTCCATGCCCATCAGTTCCATGGGCGGGATATGGAGTGCCGACATGTGGAATCCTAAGTATGCGTCGCATGTTTACAAGGTGGCTATTGCCGTTGATATGTTGGGCAACATTATATGGATTTGCCCCTTGGCCCCCGGGACATCAGCCGATGTTTTGATTTGGGATGGGTATGGACCTTCTTGTACCCGAGGTGATTTCTTTGATTTCGAAGTTGGGGGCCATGATGGTGCTTATAATGGCCGGGTTCATGTCATTGTGCCATTCATTGGAAGAAAGAATGGCACTTTGACAGTCCGCCAACAATCTTACAATGACGTGCACGGGTGGTATAGGGCACGCATTGAGTAGCTGTTTGCTCGGTTGTGGCATTGGGGTTTGGTTAGGAACATTAGGCGTGGCGGCCCCAATGAGTTGCGACCCCCAGTCCGTATTTTGTTGCATTTTACGCAACTTTGCATTCGCGGGCAGTTCTTCACCCCCCCTATGGACCATGGGAGCATGTCCCGCCTCATGTTTGGACTGACCAAAGCAACTCGGCTGCCACGCATGATGAGGCAGAGGATGAGGCAGAAGTGTGTGTGTTGTGTTGTCAGAATTGCTCCACCGTCACAGTTTGTGATGAGTGTAAGGAGCACTATTGTACAGAATGTATTGACACCCACACTTGTGGGACCAATGTTGTTTGTTACCCCGCCCCCCCCTTGCAAACCCCCCCCCCCCTTGCAATCTCCCCCCCCCCCACCCGGGAGACCGTCACTTCCATGTTTTTCTAGTTAACATGTATTGTGCTGGTTTGTGTTGCCCATCTGCTTTACGCATGGCCTTGCATTGCTTTTCCCATTACTTCAAATCAAGCACCTGTGTGTGTTCTGTGATATTCTCTCTCCAAAGGCGTTGTATGGGTGTGTTGTGTTGCTACTTCAGACCCAAGATGTTCACTCCGGTGGATCATGAGAGTGCTCGACTCTCAAGGCTAGAGGCTGTGGCTCTTGAATCACCCAAGTCTCCAGAGTCACGGGATGTTACCCCCTTGGCTCCGCAACCCCAAACAACGGCACAGCCACACACGTACCCAGAAGTTCTTTACCGTTCCTTTGGATCCTCAATAACATTTGTGTTGGATGAAGCACATTGGCATCAACGCGAAAGTCGCTTCACACGTGTTCTCTTTGCTTGCATCAGTGGAGGGTACCACAGTTTGCCCCGAAATACCCTTGCAATCCCCCCCCCCCCCCCGGGAGACCGTCACTTGGCGACCGTCTCCCCCCCCCCACCCGGGAGACCGTCGCGCGCTAACCCGGGAGTTTGCAAGGGGGGCGGGGGGTAAGTACAATACAAATGACAGTTGGAGTTGTTGAATTCACAGCTATTGCTTTATTATGCAATGTGCTTTGTAGGGAAGGTGTGTAGTGCAACGTGGTCTACTCGGGGGGCTTCTCCATGAGAGGGTAAATCTGGGGCTGAAGTCGGGATAGTTAATAGAAAAGTAGCGCGCCGGGCGTGCGCCGGGCAAACATTCCCCCCCAGCAGGGCAACCCCTTCTTGTTGCAGTGTTCTTCAAGGGCCTGCAGGTTTGCTGTGCTCTCAAAAGATGTGTGTAGATGGTGGAATGGCAAGGCGGGCAGCATTTGCAGGACGGTTGGCCACGCCAAGTCACAATGGGCGGCAGCCTCCTGGGCCCAGCACCGCTGGTGGCTTCTGCTTCTGTCGGGGGCTCATTGGAGGGCCTATGTGCGCCGCGTGCTCCATGGCTGCTGTCACTTCCTGCCCCCTGTGGACCCAATTTTGGACGCAATCGACGTTTTCTCTCCTTCTTATGCAAATTTTTGTATTCATTGGCGTGTTGCAGACTGTGGGGATCTCAGCCCTATTGCGGAGACAAGGGGCATGGCATCGTCTGCCAATGAAACAACGCCGCCACACACCACAAACCACAATGCTCAGAAGCGGTGACTCCTTGCGTGTGGTGGGCTGCAGTCAGCTCGTCCCAGGCTGGTGGGTCGCGCTGGTGTTGCAGTCGGTCCCCTGGGCCTCCTGGCCACGCATAGGATGAGCGACTGGAGGCGCTGGAATTGCTGGAGCATAGGGGGGTCGCCACTTTGCAGTTCTTCGCGGTGGTAGAGGCGCAGGGGAGGGGGCTGATGGGGGGGTGGCTCACTGTATAAGTGTCCCCCGCCCCTTGGCAGATGGCTGTCCATGCCCCAATGCCATTGTGCCACACCATGAGGCTGTGGCCAATGGGGGGTCCCTCCGCCCGGTGGGGGGGGGGGCTGAACTGTACAGCAATGGTCGCCCACCCCAACCCCCGTCCAGAGTGATCCATTTCTCAAGCGGATTGCCCCGCTCATGCCCGCCCGTGTGCCAGTGTATCCTCCTTCCTCCACTTGCTAGTCCCAGACCTCCTTAATCCCCCTTCCAGTCCGTCCTCTCTGAGCTGCCAACCCCCCGGTTGGGGGGGGGGTTCCCAAGGGATTGGTGCACAACCTGCTCATGCAAGTTGTCACCTTGGGCAGCTCAAAAATCGAAGTTTTCGAAACTTGTTTTTTGGACACCACATACCCCCCCATTTTGGGCCTTTTTGGGCCTATTCGCGTCCCCTACCCCAAGGGGTTGAATTGTTGGTTTAACCCCTTGTAAAATCATTATTTTGTCCAAAAAACACATCTCCCAATGAGTTTTTGGTTTGGATCCCACTAGACCCCCCCCCCCAATTGTAACCCATTTTTTTGAGGGGGGTGGGGGGGTTTACATTTTTCCTAACTGAAGACAATCATGTTTGGTCTGGAGGAGCATTGTGGCAATGGATAGATGCCATCCCAATGGGAGGCTCTTTCGGTGTGCAGACTGCAGATTTGCATAGTGTTGGGGTCTGCACCAGAACGTTGCACGAAACAGTTTGGCACCCTCATCTAGTGTACTCCCATTCCAGTTTGGAAAACTACACGTGGTAATGTTGTTAGCCTCTCACAGTTAAGAGACAACGTAAATGTCGCAGCAAAGGGACCAACCGCTTCCTTTGAGATGGCTGAGATGGCTGTTGTATGTTCTGTGCTCAGTCAGGCCTGGAACCTGCCAGTAGTCTGTGAGTGCATTGTCTCCGATGACAGTGTCTGCCATGGACGCTGCATGACTCCAAGTATTCGCCTGCCAAGGCCATTATACATTGGAGAACATCCCATCTGTTACAGTACACCATCCAGCTTAACTCAGGTGTGGACCCTGAAGTGGGGCCCTTCCCTTCGCAGCGCATGGGCAATGACAAGGCCTGGACCCTGAAGTGGGGCCCTTCCCTTCGCAGCGCATGGGCAATGACAAGGCCTGGACCCTGAAGTGGGGCCCTTCCCTTTGCAATGCATGGGCAATGACAGCCAGTAGCCTCGGCAACAACCTTCACTGGTTCATTGATCAACGCCCCACCATTTTATTTTTCATGGGCATGTCTACTGCTCAGCACCATGGATGCAGATGGCTTTATTGTGTCTGCAACGGAGCCTCGAAGGGTTTGTTGCTTGATGTGCTGCTAAAGAGGAGAATGCCTTATGGGTTTGTTGGGGAGGAATGATTGTGTACTGCACTCACCTCTATGTTCAAAGGTTGTGGGACTAAGGGCCTGGGTGACGTGTGTTCTGAGTCTGGGCGGCGGAATGGCATCACCGAGTTGCCTCTATATCTCTAGATGATGTGCATGTGAGCTCACTCACTTTTCATGACAGTCCAAGAGGCGTAGGCACAGAGGAGAGAAGTAGGGAGAGTGTGGTAAGAATGAGGGAGAAAGAGAGGAACGGAGCGGTGCAGTAGGGAGCCCGTTCTCATTGTCGTTTTTTTCCATCCCATTGCATAGTGTTGTTCGATCCCATGACCACATTGCCGTTCCCTGATAATGTACCAATGCCGGATTTCACCGCCATACAATTGGTCACAGTGGCCGAAAATGACTGCGGTTGGATTGGCAATTACAAGAATGAGAGCAATAGTTGGGCTGTTCAGTTTTTCACGCTTTTCCGGAGCTGTGTGTACTTGTTCGAAGCCCTGTCATCCCGATGCATTGATGTGATATATTTGTCTGGCGCGGTGTTCCAGAAGGTGAAAAGGAAAGTTGATCTGTATGATGCGTGCTATATGGTCTACCCCCAGTTGCCACGCAACTCTGCGGGGGCCCGGCGAGTGTACACCATCGGTTTCCGCTGCAAGCGGGATGCTGCTGTGTGGTTGCGGTGGCAAGCCAACGCCACAGAGCAGTATTGTCTTACTTTTAGCAACTACATTGCACGTGTAGAGGCGGTGTGGAAGTCCATGGAAGTCTCTGGAAGTCCATCGAAGGCCATGCGTCCAGGAGCCTGTAATTTTGACGGTGGTTCTGATGATGGAGATGCACAAGACCAGGCACGGGCGAAACCAGTCCCAGTAGACCTGGTTCAAGCAGCCTCAGTTCCACCAGTCCCAGCCTCAGTAGCATCAGTTCCAGGATCGTTGCCAGGTGCGCAGCCTCAGCATCATCATCTTCCGAAGCCTCAGCAGGACGTTCAGCCCCAGCCACGGGTGCGAAAGGAGACTGTACCGCCGCGACCCCATTGGTTGCCCGAGAGCGGCCGCAACACTCAGTGCAACGTGAGCCCTGAGTGTTGGTTGATCAGCCTGAGGCAGTGGCGTGAGTTCGTTGACGCCTGCAAGGCCACCGAGACGTGGGCTGCGCTCGCGGCTGCAAAGGGTGAGTACAAACTCACCATGTATGACATTAACCAGCATTTTATCAAACCCTGGACACAGGGCACTGGTTGTTCTGTTGCGGTGCTTCTCAATGGGCACGATCCGACAAAGGCAGACGCAATGCTATCACATGCGTGGGGTGGAGGTGTGATGGAGACGTACCAGTGCATTGTCACCCTCGCCGAACGCATTGGCGAGGACACGCTTGTCTTCTACTGCTGCCTCTCGATGTACCAGCCCGAGGACGGTGCTGGTTTATCCATTGAAGAGCAAGTCAATCTCAAGCCCTTTCGCGCAGTCATTGATTCGAAGCTCAAGCATGGAATGTTTGTGTTGCATACCACTTTATATGAGGTGTACGACCGCTTATGGGTCACATATGAACTCAATGCTGCGTGCAGGAATGGCATCCAAGTCACGGGCTTGTTTGATACTCACAGGTGGTCAGTCGAGAAGTTCTGGACGTGTCTCAGAATTGACACCCGTGCTGGCTCCTGCTCGCTCCAGAAGGACCGCGAACTGATTGATGCGGAGATCAGGTCAACTGAGGGGGGCTATGCCATGCTGGACGCGACGGTGGCAGATATTCGGGCCGAAATGCGAGACGAACTCATGGCCCTTATCAGACAGGACACCACCGGGTTTCGGCGGAACTCCCTCAAATCCACCGGCAGCCGATCATCAATTGACCCCAGCAACGAGCTGCATGAGGTAACCCAGTTCGCGATTGAACCGTGCTGCCAAGAGCCCTGGCCGTTGCTTGACTGCTTCGCAACTGATGAGGTGGCCGAGTGGATCTTCAGTGCACTGCCGTGCAGTGACGGCGAGCAGCTGCTTGCCGCGTTATTTGTTGATGAGGTAAAGGGCCGCCCCGTTCTGCAGGCTCGCATTCGCATCGCGGGCGTGGGTTTCCTCAACGAGCTGCGGGACATGGTGTTGGACCGTACCCTTGAGAAAAAACTGGGGACAACAGCTCTGGGTGGTCACAAACTTATGGTCAGGATCGACCGCGCACAGTTCGCACGATCTTATGAAGCATGCGTCCTGTCGCTGCACAGGCTCACGCCCCATCAGGAGGAGAAGGTCAAGGAACTCGAACAAGACCATGAATATTTACATGTGAAGGCTACTGCAGGCGCCGGTAAGACGTTTATAGCTGTCCATCGTCTGTTCGACGTGCTTCTGTCAAACCCCGAGGTGCGGGTCCTGTTTGTTGCACAGACCCTGTCCCTGTGCTATTTCATCGTGCGGTGGGTTTGCCAGCGCATCCCTCACATCGTGCAGCGGCACGAGATGCTACGCCGCCTGCACATCCTCTGCGAGCCATTTGCGGATGGCCCGCAGATGGTCCAGCTCCAGCAGAACTCCATCACCCGGTCTCCTGCCGAGAAATGTGAGTACGCCCTGTCCATCATCGACGAAGCACACCATATTTATAGCAATCCCGGCCAGCGCCTCGCCGTCGAACCGCACGTGGTGGGCGCCACACAGAAACTGCTCTTGTCCGATGTCTCGCAGGCAAACGGCTGCCAGGTTGCCTACCCACCGGGCGCAAAAGAGATCATGCTCATGGAGGTCATCCGCAACTCGCAGCGCATTGTTGCTGCCGCCGCAGCCTTTCAACTGGGCGACAACAAGGAGCGGGTCGTGTGCCACCACTGTGCAGCTGGTCCGCCGCTCAAGTCCTTCCTGTTTGAGCCAGAGGGCCCGCGGGCCCAGGCCTACGCTGGCCAGACAACGAAAGCGCTTCAACATGTGATCGAGTATTTTGAGTCGCTCAGCCTGCATGATCGCCTTGCCATCCTTGTGCCCAACGACGTCTTCCTTGCCGATTTCAAGGAGGCACTGCAGGTTGCGTTGCAAAGGATGGAGTGCCAGCGTACTTTCATGCTTCTCAATGCAGTGGAGGCAGTATCGCTCGTCGCATCCCAACAAGGCGAACAGGGGGAGTGTCTTGTGGTGGACACTGTGGATGCGTTTGATGGGCTGGAGCGACTATTTGTGCTGGCCGTCGGCCTGGATGCACCGACAGACGACGGGTCTGTGAGCAACAGGCTGGAGACACGCTCCTGCTTGTACCGCGCGCTCACGCGCGCCCAGATGATGGCCGTTGTTGTCAACGAGTTCCTGCCGGGAGGCTGGTTGGAGTTCCTGACAACAATCCAGCTGGCTCCTGAGACGGAGAGGGGGGACTATGAGATGATGGTGAGTCAAATTGATACTCAAGCGGTCGATGCTTTCACGAGCAATGCCAGCGCCGCTACGGTGAGGCAAACGGAGGGTGGGAAAGACGCCCCCTTGGGCAATGCGACAGACATTCCCTCAAGCACTGCGACGGACGTCCCCTCGAGCACGGCAACGGACATCCCTTCGCCCGCATGTTTGCCCCTGAACACAGCATTGGTAGCGTCGGAAGAGGAGACCAAGGACAAGGCCACGCATCATGTTCCCCCTGCCAGCTTCAAGACTACTCAGTCGATTTGGGACACGAATGGCAACACATTAGCAGTGTGGAGGTTGAAGGTGAAATTCCAACCTTTTCAGTCCAGCGTCGAAGATGGTCCATGTTTTCAGTGGACACGAATCAGGCTTCTCGCGTATGGTTCCAGAGGTGAAGTTTACTTAGCTCAAAACGAGGATGGTGAATTTTTTGCTGCCAAGAAACTGGCAATGGGCAATCAGAGGGTAATGGACAACATTGCCAGTGAAGTTGACGTGCTGTCCTCCTTAGACCATTGGCACATAGTCAAGTATTTCGGTTGCAAGTGGTGTGAAATGAAGGGAATCGTTTACATATTTTTCCAGTACATGGCCCGGGGTACTCTTGAGGACTACATTAAGCACTGTGGCATTCTCTCCGAGAATACTGTTAAGACATTTTCTACCCACATCATAAAGGGGGTGCACTATTTGCACCGCAAGGGTGTGGTGCACCGAGACATCAAAAGCGCCCATGTCCTGATCGATGAAAACGGGGTGCTCAAGTTGTCGGGCTTTCATCTATCCAAGGACTTGAAAGGGAGATCCAAAAGCCGCGGTTGTCACAATATGGTGGGATCCACCTATTGGATGGCGCCTGAAGTGTGTGCGGGCGAGGCTTATGGAGTCAAAGCAGATATTTGGAGTGTTGGCTGTGTCATGCTCGAAATGCTAACGGGAAAGCTTCCATGGCCCGAGTTTGACAATCTCATCACCGCGATGGCAGTCATTGGGACCTGCACAGGACCCCCTCCAACGCTGCCTACCAACCTGCCTTCACCGCTCGACTCCTTTGTGCGCTCTTGCCTTGTCAGTAATCCTGACGATCACCCCGATGCAGACAATCTTCTTCGTCATCCGTTTATGAACATGTAAAATGTCTATTACACACGGTGACAACGCGGTTTGCCGGCGCTGTTTCACACGCATAGTGAAACAGGAAGGTTTGTCACAGATGAAGATGAAAAGGGTTGTGATTGCTGATACCACCAGGAAGCATTTTGCCCGTATTCCCGCTCGGGCTTTCCCAACATTTGCCCTGAAACACATTCAGGAATACAGGTGCTTTAGGTACAGCAATAGGTGCACGTTCTTCGCAGCCCATTGCTGCTTGTGCTGGTTTCCTTATAACATTTTACGATGTACTCCGTTTTTGAAGCAACGCACACGGATTATATTGAACGTATTGTCTGTTGTACAAACACATGTTTCGTAGTTGTAATAGTCGAGTTGAAACCCCCAGTTTTGCCTGGGTTCCATTTTGTATGGTCAACAAGTCTGCACCAATGCCGCTTTTGAGTTTGGGAAGTAGATCGGCCCCGATGCAATTGTAGATTCCAAAGCCACCATTTCTTATTATTCAAAAGCTCTCAGCTTTTCAGCTCCATCGATGCACTGTATGGAGGGGGGGCATGTGGTGCCCGTATTCAACAGCTCAACGACTTTGTGAAGGGACCAATGTGCGCGCTTCCGCCCGGACGCCTTGTACCGATACCAGCATCCACCGAACGCCACGGGGCAGCCACAAAGCGCAGCGGGAATGTACATCTCGCCTTCGAACGTAACACGTCCCGCGGGTTGCGAGCTGGTCTGCAACGGCGTCCACTGCGTGCAAGTGCCGCAGAACTCGTAGCCCATACGCATCTGCGTTCATGATATTGGACAGGTATCCCTGGGCCCTCTGGGCCCTCTCTCCTCATGATCCATCCAATCCAAGAGCACCTATCGGGCCTCCTATTCCCCTCGGTTTGTAAATCTCAGCTTTCTTGCCCCTTAGGGGCCCGTCTTTCATGGTCGGCAATCGTTGTAGTATACCCGATGGACGCACGTTCCATTGCCAACGTTTCATTCTTGTCCCTGCCAAACTGCAGACAGCCATCATGCCCAGATAAGGGCAAGGCCACGGCAAAGTCACTTCAGAAATAACCTGACCCTGAAGCTGAAGAGCGGTGCGGTGGGGTCCTCCTTTCACAAACCGCGTGTGAAGGTTCCACTGCCTTTGCTGGGCTTTTTTTGCGGCGATGGTTTGCGGATGCCCGGCAGTTTTTGCTGGCCTCCATCCCCCCATTGCAATGTACTTTGCGCCTGTCCATGGCTGCACCCCGCGACTGCAATGTTGTACAGGTCCGAGGGGTATGCCCCTGGACATTGCCTACCCACCTATGCCTTGGCTTCAACAAAGCGGATGGCGACGGTTTGGTGGCTGTTGTAGCTCTCCCCACACCCTTAGTTTTGGCTGCTCCTTGTGGTGTGTGTGTGTGTGTGTGTGTGTGTGTGTGTCTAGATAGGTGCAGCAGGTAAGGCACCCTGGGTTCCATGGCGAGTCACGCCCATCCCAAAGCATTGACAGGGGTGGCAGGGTATACAGGGGGTGTTTTGCGCGCTGTGCCCGCGCTGTGCACAAAGTTTGTACAGGACCATGCCCAACCTGCATAGTATTGCCTAGTACCCGTAACAATGAGCCTTGTTATGCATTTATATAAGTTGTATGCATGCTTTGCCCTCATTTCTAGTGCATTGGTATGTGTTGTTGTGCATCGGTTCGTGGTATCTGTTTCGAGATTCGCCCAATACATATCCAGTGGCTCTACTGCAAGTGCAGATAGTTCTGATTCTTCCTCCTCATCAGCCGGCAGCACAGAAATCCCATCGCGAAGCAAGAAGTATCGCTGTGTGGCTGTACATGGCCGAAAGGAGGTTGTGGATGTGGACGCCATGTCGAGTGACGCATGTCCTGTACGTATGCTATGCAAAGGGGAGTACGGTGTTCACACTTCGAGTTAAGGACAAACTTTGTTCTTGCCTTTTTTTGCATGTGTCTTTGCTGTGGCTGGGTACACTGGCATCTCTTATGCTGGGGGTGGGGTGAAACATCAGGCTGTCCAACGTTGTGGGGGTGTAGTATGGTTTGTATAGACAAGAATATTGCCAATTGTAGCAAAACCCCCAATTTCTTCCTGTCATGTGTGCGCTGTGCCCGCGCTGTGCCCGCACTGTGCACACACGCCCCCACAAAGTGATGAGGGAAAAGAGTTGTTGGGCAGACTTAAGAGTCGAAGTTTGGGTACATCTACAGTTGTCAGGGAGCGTAAATTCTGTGGCTCTCTCTCCTTTAGGTTTATCAACCTGAAACACACCCATCCTGCGGGGATGATGCTATTGTTGTTTATACTGACTTCTGGTCTGAGAGGTCTCAAGTACCCACCAGCACACCTGCTGCACCAGCATCCAAACAAAAGCAGATTTAAGGGTCGAATGACAAAGACTGACATAGTCCGTATGAGGATCGTGTCTCCTCGACAACCACACGCGGTATCCCCAGAACTCTTGTGGGAATAACCTTTTGCCTGTGCACGATTTGCGTGGCCCTGTTGATTTCTGCATAATAATCAGCCCATCCCCCATTATTCTTTCAAGGCCCATCAGCCCTTCACTAGTACTGCCCTGGTAGATGTCTTGGCTTTTACTTGCAGTGCACCGCCAAAGACCATGTCGGAGTACCATGTGGCGGTGAAGGCGCCCATGGGCGACCCGTCCAATGCGGAGTTCACAGCCTTGCCGCCAGTGATAGCTTCGTTCGTGTGACATTTCCAGTCGTCCACGGATGGCCGAAATGATCTCCTATACCAAGAAATCAACCGGCAGTTCCTGGGGATCGCGCTGCTGAATTTTTTGGTGTGGAAAACTGAAGAATTTTGTGTATAACTCTGGACATGCAGCATACCGCCGGAAGGGGAGTGGTTTGGCCAGGGCTTGGGGGGAGCTTCTCGCAGCCGCCCCGTGCAGTGCGCTCCACCACGCGTTATGGTCAGTTCCCGTGGGCAGTGTGCCCCCAACCTTTGCAGACACCACTCAGAGGTATGAGTACCTGCTCGCAGATGGCGTTTACGATGAAATTACCATTTCCCGCGCCCCTTGACAAGGCTGACGCTCCTTCATGCCAGGCTGGCCGCATGGCCGTATTGCCGCGGGTGTGCAATGCCAAAATGGCCGAAAATAATAAAACTACCGCCATCCGAAAACGGTAAAACTGGCTGAAAGTAATAAAACTATCGTGCTCCAAAAACGGCCCAAATGCCTGAAAACAATAAAACTACTGCCCTCCGAAAACGGCCAAAATTGCCGAAAATAATAAAGCTACCGCCCTCCGATAACGGCCAGATAACGGCCAAAGGGCTGAAAATGATAAAACTACTGCCCTTCGATGATGCCCGAATTGGCCGAAAATAATGCAACTACCGTGCTCCAAAAACTGCCAAAATGGCTGAAAATAATAAGGCTCCCGCCCTCCGAAAAAAGCCAAAATGGCCGAAAATAAGAAAAAAACCGCTGTCCGAAAAGCACCCAAAATGGCCGAAAATAATAAAACTACTGCCCTCCGAAAACGGCCAAAATGGCCCAAAATAAGAAAACTACCCCCCCTCTGAAAACGGCCAAAATGGCCGAAAATCATAAAACTGCCGCCCTCCGAAAACGGCCCAAATGGCCGAAAATAAGAAAATTTCCGCCTTATAAACACGGCCAAAATGGCCAAAAATAATAACCTACTGCCCTGCCAAAATGATTAAAATGGCCGAGAATAATAAAACTACCGTCCTCCAAAAACAGCCACTATGGCCGAGAATAATAAAAGTATCGCCGTCCAAACACACCCAAAATGGCCGACAATAATAAAACTACAACCCTCCGAAAACTGCAAAAATGGTGGAAACAAATAAAACTACCGCCCTCCGAAATGGTGATTAGGGCGAAAAATAATCAAACTACCACCCTCGCCTCCAAAATGGGCCAACATGGCTGAAAAAAAAAAGAAAATACCGCCATCTGAAAACGGCCAAATTGCCGAAAATAATAAACTACCGCCCTCCGAAAACGGCCAAGGGCCGACAATAATAAAATTACCGCCATCCGAAAACGGTACAAATGGCCGAAAGTAATAAAACTATCGTGCTCCAAAAACGGCCCAAATGCCTGAAAATAATAGAACTACTGCCCTCCGAAAACGGCCAAAATGGCCGAAAATAATAAAGCTACCGCCCTCCGATAATGGCCAAAGGGCCGAAAATAATAAAACTACTGCCCTCCGATAATGCCCAAAATGGCCGAAAATAATACAACCAGCGTGCTCCAAAAACTGCCAAAATGGCTGAAAATAATAAAACTACCGCCCTGCGAAAAAAGCCTTTGGGGCGCTACCAACGAGCGTGTGCCTGCTGCCATTGTGGGCTCATTGTCAAAGGCAGATTGTGTGGCAATCCAATATGAGCATTTCATGTGTATTTCTACACATGGTTATATCTCTTGAAACCAAACCCGGACAAGTCTATCTCTGTACATGCAGAGTTTTTCCTACACATGGCATCTCATTTTTATTGGTCATGAGAGCCGTGGCCCCATTTGTATCTCAAGCAACACAGCCTCCTCGGCAGGGGGTGTGGGCAGCTGCAACCATCAACATCGTAGGGATGAGGTCTTTGGAGTGGAGGAGACCCTTGTTGCATGCAAACCCGTGGTTAGGGTTAGGGTCACCGAGCTGGTGGAACCAGTCTTGGTTTTATAACCCTTTTTAGGGTCTAGGGTGGACCTACCAGGTTTAGCAGCAGCAGCAGCAAGCAGCAGCAAGCAGCAGCAAGCAGCACGCGCGAAATGGGGAAAAATCAGAACTCCGTCGTGGTGCTTCGGATTCGGCTGAAATTTTGGTGGATGATACCTATGGGTGTGAGGGACAACCACACAAAGTATGAGCCAGAAACTCAACGGTGGCGGCCGGGAACGGGTGTCGCAAGTGGCGGACCTCAGTTTCAAAAACTGCAGTTTAGGGCCAAAAACAGCCATTTTTTGGGCCAAAACAGCCCTAGAACCCATTCAAAACGGCCAAACAAAGGGAAAGTGTGGGTACACTCCATGTGCGGCTTGACTTTCCCATGTCAACGAGCCCTTTGCGGCCCTCTAACTCCACCATCTGTCCCGGAAACGGCCCAAAAAGGCCCCAGAAGCCCCAAATTTTGTGCAGATTGGCTGGCGACAGCCACAAACCAAGAGCAGGCCATATCTTTGGCTACATGGCTGAAAACGCGATTCCGAGGGCACCTAGTCCACCCGCAACCCCCCACTTTTTGTGGTTTCCACGCCTCAGAATTGCCCAAATGGACGCCTAGACCCCCGTACCCAGGCCCACTAGGCCGCGGCAAGCTGCAAGCTCAAGCCCAAACAGGTGGGTGCCCAAATGGGTCAATATGGTCCAATGGGGCAGAAAAATGACTTTTCTCAAAAATGATCCTAGACCATGTGTGATGCTAAAGCAAGTGTTTTTGGACTGTTTTGAGCTTGTGGTGGCCCATTTTGGTCCTCCGAAAATCCCAAAATGCCTTGAAGATGCGCTGTTTTGGGACCAAAAATGGGTCGAAAATGGGTCAAAAACGCATTTTTCCAAAACTCATCCCACACCATTTGGGGTGCACAAACGGGTGAAATGAGCCCATTTTGAGGCCATTTTGGGGCATTTTGGCCCCTCAAAAGTCCACAAAAGCCTTGAAAGTGGGCCTTGTGGTGAAGGGGATCACTTGCAAGCTAATTCCACTTTGTCAACGGCCTTCAATGTGTGACTCATTGGTGTCCCTCACCATTCATATGTAATGTTCCTTCCCCCACCAGCTCGGTCCCAATATTCAGTCTTGATTAGGGTTAGGGCCACTGCGTCCCTGCCTACCTTCCGAAAGGGTGTACATTGCACTAAAGCATTGCGCCCCTGACGCGCGCGGTGCGGTTCAGCATCCTCTTAGCAGAAGCCTCCATGCACTGTGCCCAGGCAGGCAATGTGCATACGACGACTGGCAGAGCATGCTCAATCTCTGATGATGGGCACAGATTGAGCGGTGCGAGAGGCTTTGCCACTTTGCGTCGGGTTGTGTCGGTTGTGTGCTTGTAGGCAGTTGCGCACTCGCGAGTGCAGTGCAGTGCCCCGGAGCAGTTATCTCTTCGTGTTTATGTATCTGGGTGGTCCTTGATTGAACCAAGTGCTCGGTTCTTGTAAATAACGGCTCTCGCCCATTAGGCCGATGGCCGTCGGTGGTTTGCCGCATATACCCCTCTCCTCATTCAGACACACACCACAGATTTGTATTGTCCCTCCTTCCCACTCCTTTTTAAAGTTATGTGACTTGTTTGCAATCCAGTAGCTCTTGGTGGGTGGCTGTGTTACGCAGGGTAAGTCTACCCAAGGCCCCACCTACGCCTTTGCTTACCTCACCTCAATTAGGTCTTTCATGCACCTGTTCAGGTGGACTGTCATTTGCATGTCCTCTGTGGACAAGCCATACCCCTGTGTGGCGCATTTTCTGGACCATCTTGAGCTGTGTTTGGATTTTACTGCCGTGCAGCTGTGACAGGTCATGCCGAGCGCTCAGAAAGATGTATATTACTACACCCTCACCCCCATATATCCACCGCAAGCAACAAGCAACAAGCAAGCACTTCACCAATATGCCACAGCGAGACTGCTTGCATCTGTGGGAGCTGTGCTTTTTAGTGTCCAGACTCCCAAACAGCTGCAGGTGCCTATGAAACCTAAGGCAGTGAAGCTAGCGGCGAAAGGGGCTACAAAGTAAGCTGCATCCTCTTCTTGCAATCCTCAACCCACACTTCAATTGCCCACTAAGCATGTCCAGGAGTTCAAAGTTGTCTGGACACATAAACAGAAGTTTCACACAGTGTCTGTGGAAAGGGCACGTGCACAGGAGTAACATCTTGTTCGAATGATATCCAATTCAAATGAATATGTGGTATGACAGGATGGATGACACATGTGTGGCGCATGTGGATCATAACCTGCGTTGAAGCCCGGGCCCACACCGGCACCAAAAGATGCACCAGCAATTGACAATTACCAGTGTTTTGCATGCACTGTTGCACGGATAAGTGTTCCCACTTTGAGGTGCCCTCCCCCCCCAAAGGAGGAACTGAATGAGTCCCACACTCTTGTACATACACAGCAGGCTGCAGAGCTGGCGTGAGGAGTCCTGGACGTGAAAATTGCAGTATACAAAGGATATACAGACTTGCGGCTGTGTGTCGACAATGGCCTCAGCTATTTCAGGAAAGGCATCATACGATGCATAGCAACGAAGATTGTTGCGACAATTACAACACATTTTGCGGTGTTCAGGTATGCATTTCGCCCGCTACTGGGTGCCAAGTCAATTGAACCCAGCTGATGCAGCCTGCAGATGGTGGAAATATAAAACACCCATCGATGTCGATTTAAACCCTTGGCTCACACATCTGTTGCAGTTGTGTGCACCCCTGACACGAGCACCCACCCACCCCACATCTATTTTAAGTGGCCTTCAGGCCACATAGCACCATCCATTTTCCTATGTATGGGACAAGAACATGCAAAGACAAGTCTTTTGCGATTTTATTGCCGGAAGCACAAATACTGGAGGTATATTTTTTTCCCGTCAGGACCCCCTGCCATAGCGTCATACCGTCTCTGCACGCAATGATCCTAGGTCACTCTGAGATGTTTGCCCTTTGGGTTTGCACCATATTTTGTTGAGGTGTCGTAGCTGTAGCGGTACAAGTCGCTCTGCACAGGTTGTTGCCATGTCACATGCATGATATGGGGTGCATTGATGGGCGAGCGGGGTTTGATCCAGATGTTGCTCAAAAGAGGCCCTCGGTACCCTAGTACACAGCCCACTAAGGTAGTAGTTTTTCTCATCGCAAAAGCATACAAATATGCACAGGATTTAGAAGCATTAGATGTGCATCAAATGCACAAGATCCGCCTCAAACCCTATGGGAGAGTCAATCTTGAGGGGACACAGGTGAACAGTACCTCACTACTGTCATAGGTAGCATAATATTCAGCTCCATGGTGCTGCTGCTGGGCGCTTCGGGCGCAAAGGTGGTGCGGTAGTGTCGGGTGTAGGCCTGCTGAGGGGGAATTGCTGTGTCATTGCGGCCCATTTTAAAGATTGTGCCGAAGTTTTACAAAATTGTCCCCAGCTGAAATTTTTTCTGCCCCCTAAAGGTGGGGTGGCACTTTTTGGCATTTTTCTGGGTCCATAAACGTCCTGTGGGAATCATTGGGACCCCCAAGGTCCTGCTACAGCTATTTGGACCACCTTGGGCTGACAGGCCTGCGGAGGAAGGATGCAGCCATTTGGGTGCCACATCCAATGCGGCATTCAGTATTCTTGTCATTAGTGTGCTCTTTGGAAACCTGTGATTATTTTAAAAGCATGGTCTTTGCATTGCACTCCTGCCAGCGTTCCAACGTCCAAGAGGAACCAGGGGCCGTTGTGTAACGCGCTCAGCACGTTCGATTTCGATGCACGGACTAACAAGGGCCGGAATCGGCGTCCATGGGAGGACCAGAACCCAAAACACCACAATTGAAGATTTCAGGGAATCGGTTTTTGAATTTGACGATTTTTCAATGGGGCCGGAATAGTATACACCTGTGGTCGGTTGATTTCCCCCTTGGGACTGGGTTGTGCGCCTTGTCCCAGTTGCTACGCATCTTCAGGAGGGGCTGCTTTTGCGCTTCCCACTCCTTTTTCGTGACATGACGACATTTAGTAGAACTGCAGCTGTTTCCATGACAAAGTTGGCTGGTGCTGGATGGGGAGAAATGCAGGAAGCACAGGTGCTGATGACATGAGCACGCTTGGAGTTATGGCCAAATCCACAACTACCTGACCACCCACCACCACCGTTTTAGATGATGGCATTTCAGATTATGGTGGTTCACATTCTGTCTGTTTTAAAATATGGCCAGAACATTATGGGGACTGCCAGCAGTGCCCAATGATCTGACAACCCATTCTGGTATCCCTCCTCAACCGGCTTACCACTGTACCACGTAGCACTCAAGGGCGTGTTTATGACAATGCTGCATTGGCATGGCGAAGGCCACTCAGTTTATTTCATTTGTGCGCATGCCTTTGCCAGTGCAACATTGTGAACCCCCCTTTTGTCATTGAATATGCCCTTAAGCACAGCACAGCTTGAACCATACTAGCCGTATAACATGCCGGGGTGCCGTCCCTGCCTGATGGCGTTCATGGTGTGACACAAAACTCACACCCAATAGTTGCTGGGCCTTGTCTAGAACAATTTTCTTTTGTCTAGAACCACAATATGACTGTAGGCTTCCTTCCTTCTCTCCTCTCCTTTCATAAAAATGCAGAGCTCCAATGTAATTGGGTGGTTAGCTTTCAATAGAAAACCACCGCAGCTTTGAATGTAGTCAAAGTGTTTGATAACCAACAAGTTCAAAAGCAAAGTAGAGCACCACAACAATCAAGATCCATTGAGTTTGAATGTTGAGGGGTATTCAGTCAAGAAGGGGTGTTGATGGTCAAAAAACAATGAATAGACAAGGATTCTGTAAACAAGCAATATTGCAGAAGATTTTAGATGAAAATATGTCAACCGTTTGTTGTAAGCAGCGAAACTAGAGCTGTACATAGAAAAGCATTCCATGATCCACTAATTCCCTGAAGCGCCTGACTATGTGGGAGCACCTAGACCCTACCACACATACAATAAACGCCACAAACATGCAAGCAGGGGATGTAAGTATATGTAGCCTGTCGCGTTGCTCAAACAGCAAGAAATGCATGCGGTTACCGCAATATGTCATAGACCCTAGTGGACAGCAGTCAAGAAGGTGGCAAATGTGCTAATGGGCTGTAAACGACGTTCCATCTAGTATTCTAGACCCCAATTCTACGCCCTCAAGCACGAAATGATACAGGTCAAACCAAAAGGTATTATCCGTGTTGTGTGAGTTGAGAGCTGTGCAGGACTTGTATGGCTCCTTCAGGGTTAATTTCGGTATGTGCTGTATGTTAGTGCACAAACCATGTCCATGAACTGCAATGAATGCGTACCTTTTGGAATTTATAGTTGTGACTCTTGTTGGGGTTACCACCCCCTTACCTTGGGAGGCAGAGGTGGTGTTGCCTTGGCGCAGCAATCTGATCAGTGGAATCTAGACAACTTTCAGTTTGAAAGTCATCAATTTCTCAACATGAGCTTGTTGCGTGGTGAGTTTTGGGGTGTTGTTTGTGTTGCGCGCCTTCAAAACAGAGCAAACCCACGTGTGTGACAGTGGCGCTCCGTGGCACAGCACCTTCGGGAGGATGATGCTGTCCTTTAGGCCATAACTAGCGGGTGGATAGGTGGCGGAATGCCTATTCATCACCCTCCGTTGAACATCATAATGTTTTGGTTGCTCATGAACCCGAGGCATTGCAGCGTGCGGTAGAATTCATGCGATTGATCATTCGATTGGAAATGTGTGGGCGGCGGGTATACGGCCTTCCTGGGTAAGTCGACCATAAGGCCCCAAAATACGATTCGAAGGTCTTGCAGTCCATGCTTCGCGGTGATCTTGAGAGTTTGTGCATGCAGGTCCGGGGGCAGTAGGCAGGTCTTGTCCCCGTAAAGAGGCGGTCGCAGCCGCAAGAAGTCCACGCGCTTTGAGCTCTTCTGCCAAGAGCTTAGCAAGCTCGTGGTTGTGCTCTCAGGTCTCCGCGAGCTCCAACTTGTTGCGGAGTGCTCTCAAATCGGCCATTGATATTTGGGTCACATTGGAGAGTGGCCGCCTTGCAAAGGGCGCAACAACTCACAAATTGTCATCTTCAAAAAAATCTGCCTTGCACCGTAACAATTTGAGACCATCCTCCTCCTCACACCCGTACATGGAGAAGGTAGCCACTTCATCAATGCCATCGCCAATCCATATGGGGCCACCAAGCGCATTGCAATTCCAATTTGTTTCCCCTGTATTCCAAATCCATGCATGGAAATCGAGGCCATGGCCTTTTGACTCACCAAAGAGAGGAACACCTCACCAGCGAGCCTCAAAACGCGCCAATACCCTTCAATTCCATGGTTCGGGGGGAGTTCCGACCATGGCGGTTGACGGGGTGGGGGGAACCAGCTGCAACATGGCGGCTGGTGCCAGCTCACGTATGCGCCGAAGCACTGCGGCTGATTCTCGTGGCTAAGCACCACAGAACGGACGGTAGACAACAGGGGAGGGATGGGGCACCCTTACATCCGGACTCTCATATACTTTGCCGCTTGCCGCATAATCTTGTCCGGTGGGGAAGGCGAAGTGAAGGGGCACAATACGTGAATGCTGCTGGGACTCTCCTGCCAGATGAGTGACCTGCAAGGTACCCCTGCATCATTGCACAGGCGTCCCTTTTTTTGCTGCCACGATGCCAAAAGAAAGGCCAGAATGGCTGCCGAAGCCAGAAATGCCAAGTATGCTGCGGTGCATGAGCGTCGTGCGGTGCGTCATGTCGTGTTCAGTGCATGCATGATGCCTGGGGGAATGGACCCACACAGATACAACCCCCCACGGGATCCACTCCCTCCAAGTTGAAGCCGCAAAGGGAGCCTGGGCAGAACCCCTCCCACCCTTTTCCAGAGCCTTCATGCAGGTTTCTCATCATTCTGCAGACGTCGGGATCAATAACATGCCTGTGAAGAATCTGATGCACCCGCGACAGGCCATGAAGCACCACCGGCACGAGGACAGGGGGGTCGCGACGGAAGAGAAGGAGGGACACGCAGTGCAGCGGGCCCTTGCCAAGGTGTGTGTCGTCCTGCCCCTGCCAACAGTAAGACACGGAAGTGTAGGGCCGTGTGAAGCCGGGAGTCGAAATGATACATGTTTTCTGTCTCACGGTTCATGGGGCCAGGGCAGTGATGTATGAGGACGGCCGTGCACCGTAGGAGGAGGGGGGGAACCCGCCTTAGACCTTCCCCCCCTTCCTCCCATTCCAATGTTTGAGGATTTGAGCTTCAAAAATTTTGGCCCACCTTCGGCGGGGACCAAAGGGGGACCCTGGGAGGAGGGGGGTCCCAGCCAACCCCCCCCCCCCCCCTTCTAATACATCCCTGGACTAGGGTGCGTAATACAGAGAATGCCGCTCACGTAGTGCACATGCAGTGCAAAGTTTTGTATGTTGGCAGCTGCGTGAACCCTAGTTTTGGCCCATATCCATGATTTCACCCGTTCATCAACGCCTCTCACCCAGCGGATACCCCCTGGAGATGGACCAACCGGGAGGAGGAGCGTTTCCAAGAGTTGAGTGTGTGTGTGCCCGTATGTGCCCGCCCTTTTGCGCACCCATGCACCTGTGCCTGTGCCTGCACCAGAATCTGCGTGGTCTACATCTGCGTTGGTGTCTCCATTTGTCTTTGTCATTGTGTCACGGTTCTGTCTGCGTGTTTATCTCTGATATTTGGGTTTCAAGGCCATAAGGCGCCCACTGATCATTGGCTGCGATAGATATGATGCTGGTCCCACATTGCAACCACACAAGCCTAGCGCAGGGATGGCACCTAGCGTAGGCTTGCCTGCCTAATGTCCCCCTCTGTCGTGGCGCCGGGTGTGAGCATAGTATCCATTTCTACACTGTTGGCCAACGCACGGTCGCTGAGATACCCCTTGTGTGGCCCTCGGCGGCCTGCCAGCCTTACACACTAACCATCAAATCCAATGGAAATCTGGTGCCCTCTACTGACCCCTGATCCATGACCTCTTCCCTGATTTCTTATGGCACCCCTCTCCCCTTTTACCTGACTAGCTAGCAAGCCAGCAACAAGCACTTCGACTTTCCATTTTGGCCTTCATGCCAGCACAGCGCTTGGGGGTCCACTCTAGTCTAGCCATCCTAGAGTCTACGTGGTGCCCTTGCCAAATCCAATTTTGAGCCAAAACTCACTGACGCCTGATGGCGCCCTGGGGCAATAGCGCCACGTTGGGAGGTACCCTCCTGAATCTGTGCTTTTTGGGGCCAAAAACCGCCATTTTTGTTTTGGCCCCAAACAACCCTTGAATGGGTTGTAGGGAAGGAAAACGGTTGGTATACTCCGCATGCGGCTTGTTTTCCTCGTGTCAAAGAGCCCTTTGGTGTCCTTAAAGTCTCCAATACGTCTGAGAGACGCCCCCAAAAGGCCTCAAAAAGCCTGAGAATTGGTGCACTTTGGATTTCAACAGCCCAAAACCAAGAACGGGCCATATCTTGGGCTACGTCGCTCAAACCCCAATTCCGAAGGCACCTAATCTACCCGCAACCCCCCACGTTTCGTGGCTTCCACCCCCTCGAAATGGCCCACACCGATGCCTACACCCACATACCGGTGCGCACTTGGCTCCTACAAGCAGCAAGCCTTCCCACCCAAATGGGTTGGGCCCAAAATGGGTCCCTGGGGTCCAGCTGGGGCAAAATTTCAGCCATTTTCAAAGTTGCCCCTTGACCATGTGTAATGCCCAAATAAGTGGTTTTAGGGTGATATGAGTGTGTGGTGGCCCGTTGTGGCCAAGTGTAGAAGTTGGCTCCTTGATGTGGGTAGATGGGCAAACGTAGGTCAAAATGGGCTCAAAACGGCCTCGAATTCCCCCATTTGGGTACCCTGACTAGCCGATGATCATTTTTGGAAAACACCTCTCTGCCCCATTTTTGACCTATTTTTGGACCCAAAACGGCCCATTTTCAAGTTTTTTTGACTTTCGATGGGCCAAAATGGCTCAAAACGGGCCCACAAAAGGGGGCTCATTTCACTTCTTTGTGCATCCCAAATGGTCCAAGATCAATTTTGGACAGACACATTTTTGATGCGTTTTTGACCCATTTTTGGTCCCAAATCGGCTCATTTTCCGATTTTCAGAGGATCACAACGGGCCACCACAGGCTCAAAACAGGCGTATAAAAACCCAGCCGTGCCGTCTTGGGGGTCCCCAACACCCAGCATAGCACAAACCCAGAAGTGGCTGCTTGGGCCCTGCCATCTCAGGGGCCCAAATGTGGGCAAAGTGGCAACATCACCCCTGCCATCTCAGGCGGTCCCCAACACTTAAGCGGAAGCGCAAAATCAGAAATGGCCAATTAACCCCTGCCGTCTCCCCTACTCTAGGAGGCTCCTGAGCACAGCTCCAGGGTCGGTGCGACTGTATGCCTTACGGGTAGAAGTTAGCGCCTTGACGTGGGTTGATGGGCTAAAATGGGTCAAAATGGGCTCCATTCACCTGTCTGTGCACCCCAAATGCCCATCTTTTGATTCATTGTTGGTACCAAAATGGCCCATTTTCAAGGCATTTTGGGATCATCAGAGGTCTACAACGGGCCACCCAGGGCTCAAAACAGGCGAAACCATTTGTTTTGGCATCCCACGTTGTCTGGGATCATTCTTGAAAGAGGGCATTATTTTGCCCCTGGTGACCCCATTGACCCAGTTGCACTTGCCATTTGGCACAGAATTCACTGATTTGCTCTTTTTTTTTTGGCGGAAGTTTGGAAGCCCTGGACCACACTTGTTCTCAGGGATTGTGTTGTCTTTGGTGGCTCATTAAGACATACCAAACTATCATGTCAACTCTCAGAGATGGTCTGAAACTTGCCTGACTTGCTGCTTGAATGACCCTGTGGCTCTCGTGGGGACTACACTGGCCACATGTGCTTGCCTGCCCGCGGCCCCCCCGCTCACCTCCTCTGCCATGCCTCAATCTTAGACCTTGGCAGCAGCCAGATTGTCACTTCTGCCGCATTTCTTTAGGCACCTCAGGTCCTTCGTGCTGCCCCAACCAAGGCTAAAAGTAAAGCCAATCAAGCGTTAAAGGTGAATTTCATGGGCCACTTCTCCGCCATGCCGAACCAGCGGCAGGTGTGCTCTTTCCATTGGTGGTGTACCAACAGAAAATCTGCAATGGGGCTTGGGGGGGCATTTAGCCTGCCACCGCTGAAGGACGACTTCATGTGATCCAGATTTCGGCCACTTCCATGAACCACCCTGTGCATGTGATAGGGCGGCTGCTGTGCTATCGGTGCTGCCTCTATTCCTGCGGCAGGACTGGTGGTGTGCAGGGACTTGGGTCCCGATGCAGTTCATAGGACTGGGCATGACGCTGTGCAGCCGAAATGCCTGCACGATGGGGCGCCTTTGCCGGTGGAGGCGGGTGGGGGATGGGCTGTTGTTGAGCACCGAAGCAGCTCTTCAACGCTTTGGTACTGTTCATCTCCAGCGGTTTCTCAGATTCGAAGGGTGACAGTGACAATCCCAGTGACCGCCAAGACCACTGCAAAGGGGCGTCTCGATGCATCCGAATTCCGTTTTCCCTCTTCCTGTGCTAATGTAGCACCAGATGTGTCATGCAACCCTTTGGAGACGGGGTTCAATGCTTTGCAGGAGTCGATGCTGTGTGCCTGACCATGTCTGCCGCCATTCATGTGTGTGTGGTGGTGTATGATGGGGTCTGCTGTGCATGTGATTGCAACAGATTCGGTGCATGTGATTGCGTCTGATGCTGTACATGTGACTGTGTCTCAAACACGGAATCTGGTACCATTGTTGTAGCATCCATCTTTCACCTGGATGACGCATCCAACGTGTACACCCTTTCCTATCCCTCAGATAGCTCGGTAGCTCACGTGAGAGGGAGCAGGCACGCTTTACAACGAAAAATTTTCAAGGAGGAACCCACACTCCCTCTATTTTTGGGCTTTCGTCGTGTTGGAAAAGGGAGCACACAGGAAGTTTGACTCAGATGGTAGCCGTCCAGATGAAGAGGGAATCCGTCCCGGGGAGGGCCTCACTGATGCATCATCATCATCATCATTGTTACCATTGGCGTCGTCATTGTTGTTGTCGTCATCATCGTCATCGTCATCATCGTCATCATCCCCACCACCACCACCACCACCACCGCCGCCGCCGCCGCCGCCGCCGCCACCACCACCACCACCACCACCACCACCACCACCACCACCACCACCACCACCACCAGCTGCTGCTGCTGCTGCATGCACATGCACATGTGCATCAGGTGCAGTTCCGACTGATCCACAGGCTTGCTCATTTGACCAGACCCACACAAACGCTGTGTCGCTGTGATTTTGGGTTTGCTTTGCGCTGCAGCAACTGTTCACAAGGAGCTCCCCCCGTTTCAGACCCCCCACCTCTGGGGCCCCTCCCCTTCACATCCCCCGCACCCCCACCCCCCTTTTTGGGGCCTAATGTTGTGAACATGACTGGGCCCGATGCTGTGCACGAGGGAGCCCCACTGCTGTGTGCACATGAGGCGGCGGGTGGTATGGACGTGCGCTAGGCCTATCTCCCGAGAGGCCCGAGGACATGTGTGTGTGTGTGAGTGCCCAGCCCGCAGCAGAACACACGCTCCTCCACAGAACTACTTGGAGCTGAACGGATTTGCCGAACTCACGGTGACGTGGCACGGCGATCTGCCGTCCCACTGTTCGGAGCTGACTGTACTGTGCTGCTCCCCTTTCATGGGCCCCTTCCAGGTCTGCACCCGCTTTGCGTGTGTGTGTGGGGGGGGGGGGGTTGGCATGAGGCCACGGTGCTGGTTTGCTTGCCTTTGGCGATGGCCTCTCGCCACTGCACATGCCGACCCTCTGTGGGCCCGAACGTGTTTTGGTTGTGTCAACGGAGCCCCCGGATGACTTGTCCTGTTTGACTACTCCGGAGGTCGGCCGTCCCGGAGACGGGCCGTTGCCCTGTGCCGTTGACCAGGGGCATCCAGATGCACCCTCCGACTCCATGCGGGGGTTTGCCGACTGCAGCACTGACTTGTGTGCGCTGGGGTGTGCATCTGCAGGATCATGTTCCTACACCTACCCCCTGGGGGGGGTACTGAAAGGCACATAACTTCAAAAAGGAGGAGCAGGAAGATATATATGTGGATGTGGTAGGTGAGAGTGGGACGGTTGTCCGGGGGGTAGGGGGGGAGTTTGCGTTGGGGAGTAAGACCCAATGAAGGCGAGCGAAGTGAGTGTGCAGGTGGTACCCTGGTACCCTACGTACTTGAGGGGGGGTGGGGGGTATATTTGAATTGTTGAATCAGGAGCACGCCACTCCACCCCCCCAAAACTGTTGTGGGGGGGATGCGGCGGGCCAGAGGGCCTGGGGTACGGCAGGCACAGGGGTAGTGTTGGGTTGATGATGTCACATCCGCGTCCTGCACTTCTGGTGCCCGTGGGGCCGTGGCCATGCGGTGTTTGGGAGGTGAGGCTGAGGGGTGTGTGAGGGTGAGGGGCTGGTCGGTGGGGGTCCCCTCGTGGCCGAGCCTGTGGCACGGCGGAGGTATGGACGCGGCGTACCACGTGCCCCCCCGGGGCCAAGGGGGTGGTGGTGGGGGGGTACTGGGGCGGGGATTCCACACGGGCCCGTCATGAATGTGTGGAACAATGGGGGCAGCACAGAGTGTTGCCCAACAATTCAGTCTCCTGCGGCGGGGGGGGGGGGGGGGGGGCTAACACCCCCCGCCCCTTCGGACCCGGATTTCATTGTGGGAAAACATCAAATTTTACAAACGGAAGTATTGATTGGGGCTGTTTTTGGTACACAACCTTTTGGACTTTTGGGCTCCAGGACCCCCCCCCCCCCTCTGAAGGAGAACTCTGGGGCCGGCCGCAGTAGGTCTGGCATGGCACGGGGGATGGCCGAAGGGCGGTGGTTTGGGGGGGGGGGGGGTGCCCGTGGGGTCTCTGTGGGAAGGGGGTGGGGCCTGGGCGGTGCACATGGCGCTGAGTGGGAGGGGGGGGGGGGTGCTCGGTCCAGCGGCGCAGGCACCCGTACCCATGGGCCCCGGCAGCACCGTTTTGCAGGGGGTACTCCGGAGGTAGTGGAATGGCCGGACCGCTTTGTGCCGGTGCCATGAGACGGAGCCCTCGTGTTGAGGCGTGTGTTGGGGGTTTGGGGGGGGGGTGAGGGCAGAAAGGGCTAGGCCCTGGGGCCTTGTGGGGCCGCAACGATCCAGCGTATGCGTTGGGGTCCCCCCCCCTCCCCCCCTCGGGGATGCATCAGAAGGGGAGGGACCTCAGAGGCGGCCCCAGGGGCGGTTAGGCATGCGGTTGGAGGAGGTTGCCAAAGCGGTTGGGGGCGGTTACTGTCGGTTACAAATGCCGTTGAGGCTGGCACTTGGCGTCAGGGGGACAGTGGCTGGGCATAGGCTGGGGCCCCTGGAGAAGGGGGGGGGGGGTACCCCCCCCCCCTTCCAATGCATCCCTGGCCCCCACCTCCTCTTTTGTCGCATTGGTGCCGCGCCTCCGTCACGACTGCCCCTTTGCAAGACGGCCCCGGGGGCCTGCGGGTCCGCATGAGCCCCCCTCCCCCCCTCCCCCGGTCAGTGCGTTTCCGGTGTCGCAGGCGGAGGCGCAGAAGTCGGCCCAGGGCTGGACGGCGACGATGTGCCTGCCGGACCGCGTGTGGGACGTCACATTCCAGGCGCACGGAGGTGTGTGTGTGTGCGCGCGCGCGCCCCAACGGTACGGCCCAGGCCGCACCGCGCGCGACCAGCCCTCATCCCATGGGCCATGCAGCCCCCGTAGTGCGAGGCATTGCTGTTGCCTTCATCGGCCTGGGCCACGCGGCGCGTGCAGAACGCTCAGAGTTCACGGGTCCGATCGACGATCGTGGGACGAGCCCCAAACTCAAACAGATCAGACGCAATTCACATGCACAGCAGACCCCATCATACACCACCACACACAATCACAGGAATGGCGGCAGACATGGTCAGGCACACAGCATTGACTCTTGCAAAGCATTGAACCCCGTCTCCAAAGGGTTGCATGACACATCTGGTGCTACATTAGCACAGGAAGAGGGAAAACGGAATTCGGATGCATCGAGACGCCCCTTTGCAGTGGTCTTGGCGGTCACTGGGATTGTCACTGTCACCCTTCGAATCTGAGAAACCGCTGGAGATGAACAGTACCAAAGCGTTGAAGAGCTGCTTCGGTGCTCAACAACAGCCCATCCCCCACCCGCCTCCACCGGCAAAGGCGCCCCATCGTGCAGGCATTTCGGCTGCACAGCGTCATGCCCAGTCCTATGAACTGCATCGGGACCCAAGTCCCTGCACACCACCAGTCCTCCCGCAGGAATAGAGGCAGCACCGATAGCACAGCATCCGCCCTATCACATGCCCCGCCCTGCGCTTGTGCCCTCTGGAGAGGCAGACCTTCCGAGGCCCCGGTCCGTTCACTTGTAGTCCATGTGCTGCGCTTTGCGGCCGCCGCCTCCGCATCGCACGTGACGTGCGTGGGGGGCCCTGCCCTCACACGGGGGCAGACATGCGAGTGTGCGTGTGCCTCCGCGGCGTCGGGAAGTGATCCAACGGGGCGCCGCACGCACCGATGCGGCCCCTATCCCCCGTCTTGTGTTCGAGAGCGGGGCTGTGAAGCCTCCGAGGCCCCACACAACGAATGCGGCGGGGGCGGCGCCCTCTTTTCAAAGGACGCGGTAGATCCGGGGCCGCAGGGGCCGCCACAAGTCGTCGGGTCGGAGGGCGGCCTCCCTCCAACGCGCCCCATGTGTTACACGGTCATGCCCCCCCCCCCCCCCTCGTCTGCTCCGGCGGGAGGGTCACACACTGCGCGGGGGCCTCGTTTGCTCCACCCGCCACAGAGCAAAGGCGTGGGAGGGACGTTGGGAATGGGGCGAGGGCGGAGCGGTCGTTGCCGTTGACATGGGGCCGCTGGCCCCCGCACCCCCCGACAGCCCCGCGGTCTTGAGACGGGGGGCGGAGACAGGGGGGGCGAGGGTCGTGGTCCAGGACGCACGCCCTCTCTCCGACGCCCTCTCTCCGGCCCCCCTTCATCCCCCGTCCCTACCCCCTCTACCCCCCAGGCCCTCCGGTGGATGACCCCCCGTACCTGTGCAGGCCCTCACCATCACGCACACCATCAGTACATCACCGGATTTGCATTGCCCTCCCGTGAGCACAAGGGCAGGCTGACGCTCCAGATCATGAAGGTCAAGGACGGGTATGGGGGCCTCGCTGTCCCATGCCCCTCTCACCCCCCCCCCCCCAAAATACAAACACGTTCAGGCGGTCAGGCCCAGACATGCCACTAGCGTCCGGCAGGGAAACTGGTTCTCAGTAGGAATCGGCCCCGTATCCAAGGCCACTCAGTAATACCCGCCCCCCGCACCACCAGAACTCAGTAGGAACGTGCTGCGTCGAGTGCTGCGCCCCCTTGCCCCTCAAAGGGGGTCTGTGGGGATGGCCTGGGCTGTGGGGGATGGGCCTTTGGGCCATTGTTGTGAAGACGGGGGCCGCATGTGTCGTTGGGGGGCCTGTGGGTGGAGCGGAGAGGGGGCGGCTGGGGGGGTGTTGTGCCGGTACCCCGATGCATGGGCCCTTTTCAAAGGGACAGAGGGGGGGGCCTCTGCGCGGTGCGGCACCGCCCATGGGAGGGCCATCCCCCGATCACCCCATTTAGGGAGCGTGCAAAAATGTGGGGGCGCCGGATCTGGCCATTTGGAGACAGATCACGCCGAAGGGTACCCATGGGGCAACACCAACACAAAACAGTCCCAATCAATCAGATTTGGTGTTGGACACATGGGGGCCGTGCGCTGCGCTGCCGGAGCCTTGACGGAGTACAGTTAGGCCCCGGGCCCCTGGTGGGGGGGGGGGGGGGGTTGTGTAGGAGGGATCGGGGGGAAGGGGCCCGGGGGGAAGAGGCCCGGGGGGACTCTCAGAGACCGCCATGGGCCCCGTTTCCAGCCCCCGCCCCCCCCCCAAAAGAACTGCGTTTTGCTTCGACGGGTTTGGGGGTTGTGCGGCTGAACCACCGCCGGACCCTTTTCTTGGCCACCCCCCCCCCGGGGGGGGGGGTTTACAGGGGGGCACCCCCCCCACACACACTGTACCCCCCTTGGGCCATTGATGGTCCGCAGCGGTCGTGGGCCCGGTCCAAGGGCCCCAAAGGGCGGGGGGGGGGGGGCATAGCAGTCCCCCATGTCTCTGCAGGTCCGCCCGGGAGTGATCCCACACCCGCCGAGCGCAGCACACGAATTTGGATGCAGTTCACTGCTATGGGGGGGGGGGGGGCACGGTGCACTACCACTGGCGCCCAAGCGGCCGGTCAGGCAGGCGCAGCCCCCGGCGCTCCCACACGGACATCGCAGAGGGTCTGAGACCCGCCGGAGGGGGGGGCCTGCCCCGATGGACAACACCGCCATGAGGGCGGGGGCTACCGGGCCCCTGTCGAGGCCCAGGGGCACCCCCCCGGGGGGGGGGGGGTACTGAGTGCTGCACAGGGGGGGGGGGGGTCTGTACGCCCATTGCCCCCCCGGATCATGACCGGGCCTGCCCCAAGGCCATCCCCAATGACCCCCCAGATCAGCCCCCGTTGGGCCATGGGACATGGGCCCCGAAGGCGGGGGTTGGGGGGGGCTATCGCGGCCGTAGCCCCGGATCTCCATCATCTCTACCGCCTCCCCCCCTCAACGGCCACATGCCTATCCTCGGGGGGCACCTGATGACCCCTTTCACAGGGCTCCGGGGATGGGGGGGGGAGGTGCGCACAGTGTTGCTTCAAACCTCAACATCTCCTGCGGGGGGCTTGGGGGGGGGTCCAACACCCCCCCCTCCCCTCGGACCCGGATTTTGTTGTGGGAAAACATGAAAATTTTACAAAAGGAAATGTGGAACTGGGCTGTTTTTGGTACACAAACTTTTGGACTTTTGGGCTCCAGGACCCCCGCCCCCCCCCCCCAGCCCCCCGCTTTGAGGAGAACTCTTGGCGGGGGGGGGGGGGCTTCACTGCGCTCCCCTTGGCCTGGGCCCTTCGGCCCCCATCCGCAGGTCCGCCCCCCCATGAGCACTGGGGCTGCGCGTCCCTGGGGCCTCCTGGGCCCCTACAGTTCTGGACCCCAACAGCACCGCGGGTAGGGGGGGGGGGGTATGGGATGACCGCATCCAATTCAGAGCGGTTTGACCGCAGATGAGTGGGGGGGGGGAGGGGGTGAGCCCCCCATTGACCCCAGGCCCTGAGCCACGCCCCAAGCGGGTGATGCCGCCGCATGTCTGCGGGGGATGCCCCCCGCCTGCCCAAGGCCCCCGGATGGGGGGGCCTCACGGAGGCACCCAACGCCGCGGCTGCGGAGGTCCGGATGGGCCCTGGGCCCTGCGCACCGGGGGCAGTGTCCCACAAGGCACCGCAGCAGGGCCTTTGAGGGGCATTGGGAAGTGTGGGGGGGAGGCCGCCGCAGCCGCTGGGGCATTCAGTCAGAGGCTTTGGGGTGGGGGGGGGGGGGGGTTCTGAGTGTCGATTTTTTTTCGCAAAAGGCGCCCATGACATGTCACTGAAGAGCTTTTTCATTCGCCTTTTGCTTTGCACCTCCGCTTTGTGCTGAACAGTGCCGGTCCTGCAGACATCATCCGTATCCCACAGCGGCCCCGGGGGGCGATGAAAGGCCTGGGAGGCCCCTCTCCTGCCCACCACAACCCCCGCGCCCGGGGCCCAGTCCCCCCCCCCCCATTCCCAGGGCCACAGTCCGCTATGCCATGCCTTTGTCCTGCACCCTCCGCCCCCTTTGACAGAGGGCCCCCGCCCCTCGTGTGGGGCCCCCTGCTCCCGTGCACGAGGGCCCCCGCAGTGGGGGAGGGGGGGGGGGGGGCGGTGTTCAGGGGTTGTGACAGGCGGTGTGGGGGACTGCGGACCGCCCGCCACCTGCGCATCTGGGCCTCAGGTATCAGGCCAACAACCGGCAGTACCACTCGCTGGGCTCGGAGCTGTCCAGTGCCATGAAGGAGATGCCGGGCCGCGTTACCCGGTATGTCCGGGCGTGCGTGTGGAGGTGGGCCGGGCCGGTGGGGGGGGAGGCCCCCGCCGCGGTGGTGGGAGAGGGGCGGTGGCGCCGGATGATGGCGCCGCGCTGCGGTAGTGCAAGCCCCCCCCATTCGAAGGGAAGGGGCCTCGGAGGCGGTCCCAGCAGCGGTTAGGCAGGCGGTTGGAGGAGGTTGCCAAAGCGGTTGGGGGCGGTTACTGTCAGTTACAAACGCCGTTGAGGCCGGCACTTGGCGTCGGGGGGACAGTGGCTGGGCATAGGCTGGGCGCCCGGGAGGGGGGGGAGGGGGTACCTCCCCCCTTCCAATGCATCCCTGGCCCCGTGCCCCGTGTCTGTCCCCTCACCCGGGGGGCGCTTTGCCATGGCGGGGCGTCCGGCCCCCGTGGGCGGACCGACACCCGCCGTGAATTGGTCTCAGTCCGACGTCCGTGGCACCCGCACCCGCCCTCAAGGGGCCTACCCCGACGTCCGTCAGGCGAGGGGCCACGTCCCTCATCACCGCCCCTCCAAAGCACTGGACTCCACATGTGATGCCCGTCTCTTCTGTTCGCGGTCACCCCAAAGCGGGTGGGGGCCCACGGGCCCTGAGGCCTCCGTGGGTTGGCCCCAGACGTGTCCTGCCTGCGCCAGGGCTGATTGGAAATGCCGAGGCGAAGGCCTACCCCCCCCGCCCAGGCCCCGGCGCGCAGTACACATGCCCATGCAGGACCTGAGGCTGTGGGGGGCGGACCGGCCCGGGTGCTATGCCCCGCACTCCCACCGGTGCTATGCCCCGCACTACCACCGGTGCTATGCCCCGCACTCCCACCGGTGCCATGCCCCGCACTCCCACCGGTGCTATGCCCCGCACTCCCACCGGTGCTATGCCCCGCACTCCCACCGGTGCTATGCCCCGCACTCCCACCGGTGCTATGCCCCGCACTCCCACCGGTGCTATGCCCCGCACTCCCACCGGTGCTATGCCCCGCACTCCCACCGGTGCTATGCCCCGCACTCCCACCGGTGCTATGCCCCGCACTCCCACCGGTGCTATGCCCCGCACTCCCACCGGTGCTATGCCCCGCACTCCCACCGGTGCTATGCCCCGCACTCCCACCGGTGCTATGCCCCGCACTCCCACCGGTGCTATGCCCCGCACTCCCACCGGTGCTATGCCCCGCACTCCCACCGGTGCTATGCCCCGCACTCCCACCGCTAATATGCCCCGCACTCCCACCGGTGCTATGCCCCGCACTCCCACCGGTGCTATGCCCCGCACTACCACCGGTGCTATGCCCCGCACCCCCACCGGTGCTATGCCCCGCACTACCACCGGTGCTATGCCCCGCACTCCCACCGGTGCCATGCCCCGCACTCCCATCGGTGCTATGCCCCGCACTCCCACCGGTGCTATGCCCCGCACTCCCACCGGTGCTATGCCCCGCACTCCCACCGGTGCTATGCCCCGCACTCCCACCGGTGCTATGCCCCGCACCCCCACCGGTGCTATGCCCCGCACTACCACCGGTGCTATGCCCCGCACTCCCACCGGTGCTATGCCCCGCACTCCCACCGGTGCCATGCCCCGCACTCCCATCGGTGCTATGCCCCGCACTCCCACCGGTGCTATGCCCCGCACTCCCACCGGTGCTATGCCCCGCACTCCCACCGGTGCTATGCCCCGCACTCCCACCGGTGCTATGCCCCGCACTCCCACCGGTGCTATGCCCCGCACTCCCACCGGTGCTATGCCCCGCACTCCCACCGGTGCTATGCCCCGCACCCCCACCGGTGCTGTGCCCCGCACTCCCACCGGTGCTATGCCCCGCACTCCCACCGGTGCTATGCCCCGCACTCCCACCGGTGCTATGCCCCGCACTCCCACCGCTAATATGCCCCGCACTCCCACCGGTGCTATGCCCCGCACTCCCACCGGTGCTATGCCCCGCACTCCCACCGGTGCTATGCCCCGCACTCCCACCGGTGCTATGCCCCGCACTCCCACCGGTGCTATGCCCCGCACTCCCACCGGTGCTATGCCCCGCACTCCCACCGGTGCTATGCCCCGCACTCCCACCGGTGCTATGCCCCGCACTCCCACCGGTGCTATGCCCCGCACTCCCACCGGTGCTATGCCCCGCACTCCCACCGGTGCTATGCCCCGCACTCCCACCGGTGCTATGCCCCGCACTCCCACCGGTGCTATGCCCCGCACTCCCACCGGTGCTATGCCCCGCACTCCCACCGGTGCTATGCCCCGCACTCCCACCGGTGCTATGCCCCGCACTCCCACCGGTGATATGCCCCGCACTCCCACCGGTGCTATGCCCCGCACTACCACCGGTGCTATGCCCCGCACTACCACCGGTGCTATGCCCCGCACCCCCACCGGTGCTATGCCCCGCACCCCCACCGGTGCTATGCCCCGCACTCCCACCGGTGCTATGCCCCGCACTACCACCGGTGCTATGCCCCGCACTCCCACCGGTGCTATGCCCCGCACTCCCACCGGTGCTATGCCCCGCACTCCCACCGGTGCTATGCCCCGCACTCCCACCGGTGCTATGCCCCGCACTCCCACCGGTGCTATGCCCCGCACTCCCACCGGTGCTATGCCCCGCACTCCCACCGGTGCTATGCCCCGCACTCCCACCGGTGCTATGCCCCGCACTCCCACCGGTGCTATGCCCCGCACTCCCACCGGTGCTATGCCCCGCACTCCCACCGCTAATATGCCCCGCACTCCCACCGGTGCTATGCCCCGCACTCCCACCGGTGCTATGCCCCGCACTCCCACCGGTGCTGTGCCCCGCACTACCACCGGTGCTATGCCCCGCACTACCACCGGTGCTATGCCCCGCACCCCCACCGGTGCTATGCCCCGCACTACCACCGGTGCTATGCCCCGCACTCCCACCGGTGCTATGCCCCGCACTCCCACCGGTGCTATGCCCCGCACTCCCACCGGTGCCATGCCCCGCACTCCCACCGGTGCCATGCCCCGCACTCCCACCGGTGCTATGCCCCGCACTCCCACCGGTGCCATGCCCCGCACTCCCACCAGTGCTATGCCCCGCACCCCCACCGGTGCCATGCCCCGCACTACCACCGGTGCTATGCCCCGCACCCCCACCGGTGCTATGCCCCGCACTCCCACCGGTGCTATGCCCCGCACTCCCACCGGTGCCATGCCCCGCACTCCCACCGGTGCTATGCCCCGCACTCCCACCGGTGCTATGCCCCGCACTCCCACCGGTGCTATGCCCCGCACTCCCACCGGTGATATGCCCCGCACCCCCACCGGTGCTATGCCCCGCACTACCACCGGTGCTATGCCCCGCACTACCACCGGTGCTATGCCCCGCACCCCCACCGGTGCTATGCCCCGCACTCCCACCGGTGCTATGCCCCGCACTCCCACCGGTGCTATGCCCCGCACTCCCACCGGTGCTATGCCCCGCACTCCCACCGGTGCTATGCCCCGCACCCCCACCGGTGCTGTGCCCCGCACTCCCACCGGTGCTATGCCCCGCACTCCCACCGGTGCTATGCCCCGCACTCCCACCGGTGCTATGCCCCGCACTCCCACCGCTAATATGCCCCGCACTCCCACCGGTGCTATGCCCCGCACTCCCACCGGTGCTATGCCCCGCACTCCCACCGGTGCTATGCCCCGCACTCCCACCGGTGCTATGCCCCGCACTCCCACCGGTGCTATGCCCCGCACTCCCACCGGTGCTATGCCCCGCACCCCCACCGGTGCTATGCCCCGCACTCCCACCGGTGCTATGCCCCGCACTCCCACCGGTGCTATGCCCCGCACTCCCACCGGTGCTATGCCCCGCACTCCCACCGGTGCTATGCCCCGCACTCCCACCGGTGCTATGCCCCGCACTCCCACCGCTAATATGCCCCGCACTCCCACCGGTGCTATGCCCCGCACTCCCACCGGTGCTATGCCCCGCACTACCACCGGTGCTATGCCCCGCACCCCCACCGGTGCTATGCCCCGCACTACCACCGGTGCTATGCCCCGCACTCCCACCGGTGCCATGCCCCGCACTCCCATCGGTGCTATGCCCCGCACTCCCACCGGTGCTATGCCCCGCACTCCCACCGGTGCTATGCCCCGCACTCCCACCGGTGCTATGCCCCGCACTCCCACCGGTGCTATGCCCCGCACCCCCACCGGTGCTATGCCCCGCACTACCACCGGTGCTATGCCCCGCACTCCCACCGGTGCTATGCCCCGCACTCCCACCGGTGCCATGCCCCGCACTCCCATCGGTGCTATGCCCCGCACTCCCACCGGTGCTATGCCCCGCACTCCCACCGGTGCTATGCCCCGCACTCCCACCGGTGCTATGCCCCGCACTCCCACCGGTGCTATGCCCCGCACTCCCACCGGTGCTATGCCCCGCACTCCCACCGGTGCTATGCCCCGCACTCCCACCGGTGCTATGCCCCGCACCCCCACCGGTGCTGTGCCCCGCACTCCCACCGGTGCTATGCCCCGCACTCCCACCGGTGCTATGCCCCGCACTCCCACCGGTGCTATGCCCCGCACTCCCACCGCTAATATGCCCCGCACTCCCACCGGTGCTATGCCCCGCACTCCCACCGGTGCTATGCCCCGCACTCCCACCGGTGCTATGCCCCGCACTCCCACCGGTGCTATGCCCCGCACTCCCACCGGTGCTATGCCCCGCACTCCCACCGGTGCTATGCCCCGCACTCCCACCGGTGCTATGCCCCGCACTCCCACCGGTGCTATGCCCCGCACTCCCACCGGTGCTATGCCCCGCACTCCCACCGGTGCTATGCCCCGCACTCCCACCGGTGCTATGCCCCGCACTCCCACCGGTGCTATGCCCCGCACTCCCACCGGTGCTATGCCCCGCACTCCCACCGGTGCTATGCCCCGCACTCCCACCGGTGCTATGCCCCGCACTCCCACCGGTGCTATGCCCCGCACTCCCACCGGTGATATGCCCCGCACTCCCACCGGTGCTATGCCCCGCACTACCACCGGTGCTATGCCCCGCACTACCACCGGTGCTATGCCCCGCACCCCCACCGGTGCTATGCCCCGCACCCCCACCGGTGCTATGCCCCGCACTCCCACCGGTGCTATGCCCCGCACTACCACCGGTGCTATGCCCCGCACTCCCACCGGTGCTATGCCCCGCACTCCCACCGGTGCTATGCCCCGCACTCCCACCGGTGCTATGCCCCGCACTCCCACCGGTGCTATGCCCCGCACTCCCACCGGTGCTATGCCCCGCACTCCCACCGGTGCTATGCCCCGCACTCCCACCGGTGCTATGCCCCGCACTCCCACCGGTGCTATGCCCCGCACTCCCACCGGTGCTATGCCCCGCACTCCCACCGGTGCTATGCCCCGCACTCCCACCGCTAATATGCCCCGCACTCCCACCGGTGCTATGCCCCGCACTCCCACCGGTGCTATGCCCCGCACTCCCACCGGTGCTGTGCCCCGCACTACCACCGGTGCTATGCCCCGCACTACCACCGGTGCTATGCCCCGCACCCCCACCGGTGCTATGCCCCGCACTACCACCGGTGCTATGCCCCGCACTCCCACCGGTGCTATGCCCCGCACTCCCACCGGTGCTATGCCCCGCACTCCCACCGGTGCCATGCCCCGCACTCCCACCGGTGCCATGCCCCGCACTCCCACCGGTGCTATGCCCCGCACTCCCACCGGTGCCATGCCCCGCACTCCCACCAGTGCTATGCCCCGCACCCCCACCGGTGCCATGCCCCGCACTACCACCGGTGCTATGCCCCGCACCCCCACCGGTGCTATGCCCCGCACTCCCACCGGTGCTATGCCCCGCACTCCCACCGGTGCCATGCCCCGCACTCCCACCGGTGCTATGCCCCGCACTCCCACCGGTGCTATGCCCCGCACTCCCACCGGTGCTATGCCCCGCACTCCCACCGGTGATATGCCCCGCACCCCCACCGGTGCTATGCCCCGCACTACCACCGGTGCTATGCCCCGCACTACCACCGGTGCTATGCCCCGCACCCCCACCGGTGCTATGCCCCGCACTCCCACCGGTGCTATGCCCCGCACTCCCACCGGTGCTATGCCCCGCACTCCCACCGGTGCTATGCCCCGCACTCCCACCGGTGCTATGCCCCGCACCCCCACCGGTGCTGTGCCCCGCACTCCCACCGGTGCTATGCCCCGCACTCCCACCGGTGCTATGCCCCGCACTCCCACCGGTGCTATGCCCCGCACTCCCACCGCTAATATGCCCCGCACTCCCACCGGTGCTATGCCCCGCACTCCCACCGGTGCTATGCCCCGCACTCCCACCGGTGCTATGCCCCGCACTCCCACCGGTGCTATGCCCCGCACTCCCACCGGTGCTATGCCCCGCACTCCCACCGGTGCTATGCCCCGCACTCCCACCGGTGCTATGCCCCGCACTCCCACCGGTGCTATGCCCCGCACTCCCACCGGTGCTATGCCCCGCACTCCCACCGGTGCTATGCCCCGCACTCCCACCGGTGCTATGCCCCGCACTCCCACCGGTGCTATGCCCCGCACTCCCACCGGTGCTATGCCCCGCACTCCCACCGGTGCTATGCCCCGCACTCCCACCGGTGCTATGCCCCGCACTCCCACCGGTGCTATGCCCCGCACTCCCACCGGTGCTATGCCCCGCACTCCCACCGGTGCTATGCCCCGCACTCCCACCGGTGCTATGCCCCGCACTCCCACCGGTGCTATGCCCCGCACTCCCACCGGTGCTATGCCCCGCACTCCCACCGGTGCTATGCCCCGCACTCCCACCGGTGCTATGCCCCGCACCCCCACCGGTGCTGTGCCCCGCACTCCCACCGGTGCTATGCCCCGCACTCCCACCGGTGCTATGCCCCGCACTCCCACCGGTGCTATGCCCCGCACTCCCACCGCTAATATGCCCCGCACTCCCACCGGTGCTATGCCCCGCACTCCCACCGGTGCTATGCCCCGCACTCCCACCGGTGCTATGCCCCGCACTCCCACCGGTGCTATGCCCCGCACTCCCACCGGTGCTATGCCCCGCACTCCCACCGGTGCTATGCCCCGCACTCCCAGCGGTGCTATGCCCCGCACTCCCACCGGTGCTATGCCCCGCACTCCCAGCGGTGCTATGCCCCGCACTCCCACCGGTGCTATGCCCCGCACTCCCACCGGTGCTATGCCCCGCACTCCCACCGGTGCTATGCCCCGCACTCCCACCGGTGCTATGCCCCGCACTCCCACCGGTGCTATGCCCCGCACTCCCACCGGTGCTATGCCCCGCACTCCCACCGGTGCTATGCCCCGCACTCCCACCGGTGCTCTGCCCCGCACTACCACCGGTGCTATGCCCCGCACTCCCACCGGTGCTATGCCCCGCACTCCCACCGGTGCTATGCCCCGCACTCCCACCGGTGATATGCCCCGCACTCCCACCGGTGCTATGCCCCGCACTACCACCGGTGCTATGCCCCGCACTACCACCGGTGCTATGCCCCGCACCCCCACCGGTGCTATGCCCCGCACCCCCACCGGTGCTATGCCCCGCACTCCCACCGGTGCTATGCCCCGCACTACCACCGGTGCTATGCCCCGCACTCCCACCGGTGCTATGCCCCGCACTCCCACCGGTGCTATGCCCCGCACTCCCACCGGTGCTATGCCCCGCACTCCCACCGGTGCTATGCCCCG
>OZ038382.1:38579425-38647098 GCA_964036045.1 Eutreptiella sp. 'Long Island Sound 2002'
CGTGAGGTCGAGGTGAAGTTGTACGCAACGCCGCGGGCTGCAATTTGGGAGGAAGGTTTCTATAAGCAAATTCGCTGCCTCGGATCTTTTGGAGACATGACAGTCTTCTGGCGAATTCACAACTTTGCACCTCCCAACGGTCATCAAGAATCCTTCCCACGCTCAAAAGGAGTCCGCACGACGCCCATAAGCCACTGTGCTGGCCAGGGGAACATCCTCGGTGCGTGCTAAGCGACCACGCCGGTCGTAGCAGCCACGGTAAGCGACCCCCGCCCCCTGGCCAGGGCTTGGGGACTGCTCATTGACAGGTTCAGGGGGCATCCCCCCTGCCCTTTGTCCATCCCTCCCAAGGGACGCCCCCCCCAAACCCGCAGACCATACCCCCCCCCCCCCCCCATTGGCCCATCCCGTGCACACCTCACGGCCCGTCACCTGCTTTGCCTGCCCTTGGGGGCCCAAGGCCCTCGGACACACGCCGACGCGCACGGACACGCACGGCGCAGGGGCAGTGCCCGGCATCCCTCCCTCAGTCCCTTGGCGAACCCCCTACCGCCGGACAAGCGCAGGGTAGACCTTCCTCTGCCGTGGCCCCGAAGGTGATGCCTCACCTCTTCCTCGGCGCCGATGCCCCCCCCCCCCCGTGGCCAGCGGAGGCCCCCTTTCGTTGCCTTGGCACCCCCCCCCCACCTCCGTAGACGGCATTAGTCAATCGAGAAACAGTGGGAAATGTTGTGCCACATGACGCTATCCACCGCCCCCCCTGAGCTCAACAACAAGCGTCCGTTTATCAGAAGTCGGGGAGGGAGTCGAGGGTAGTCGAGGGGGTGAAGGGGACCCCACACTTTGCGAGGATTGAGTCCCCACAATGAAGCAGGGACCCCAATGGCCCCACGAATGCCCCCCCCCCCCCCCTCTGCAGCAGCATAGCCCCCGAGGGCGCAGGAAGACCACCACGTGACACCGATGTGCTTGCTTTCAGAAGTAGCCAGTGACCCCCCCCCCTAAACCGGGGGGATGGACAAAAGGGGGGGGGGGAGGTACTGCACAGTGCCACATCGGCCGTTATGGACCCCCCCTCAAGCCCCAAGGACGGGTCGTCATGCACCAACTTTATTTGGGGTCCAGACCAAAGGTGAGCTGGCGTACCCTGGTCACCAGATGGTACTTGGGACGGCGTCTCGGAATGAAGGGTCAGAGCTGTCCGGTGCCTACGATGTTCCCACGAAGGACTTTGGTAGCAGATCAGACAGGCCGTCATGCCCCATCGCCCTGGCATCCCTCCCCCCCCCCCCCCCCGGACACCTGCTGGTCTGCTTCTGGCACCAATACAACAGCCCCTCGCGGCCGCTCTTGCCGTCGGTCCCGGAGATGGCCCCGATGCGGACGTGATAAATGATGGACCAGATCAGCCCCAGGGTCATCATGCGGTCCCCGTCCGCGATGTTGTCGGCCCCGATGCCCACGGTCTTGATGCCGCCCTCCGCCACCATCGCCAGCGCCTGGTTGAGGTTCTCGGTGCGGGCGAAGAGGACCTTCGGGTTCTGGTTGTACTTGGGGGCCTTGAGGGTGGGGCACAGCACGCACATGAGCCTGATGAGGCGGACGCCGGACTTGAGGTCCTCCCCCACGTCCGTCACCTTGTTCTCGGGCGTCAGGTGGTTGGCCCGGGCGAACTGCGCGTTGATCCAGTTCACGAACATGGTCTCCTGCCGCCTCCCGCGGTCCATGAGCGTGCCCTCCGCCGTGGGGTCTTTGCAGAAGCTCATGATCAAACGCACTGACCGGGAAGGGGGCGGTGTGCGCGTGATCCGCCCGCTGCACAGGACAGGGGAGGGGGGGGGGGGGGGCAGCCGCCTGCCCCCAGGCCAAACCATCCGCTCACCCGAAACCCAAAAGCACTTCCGCGAAGAAAAAATGGAATTTTGAATCGATGGCCAAAACTGAGAGGCCCGAGGGACAACCCCTTTTTTTTTGCCCTCATACCCCACCTCCCCCCCACCCCCAGAGTTCTCCTGAAGGGGGGGTGGGGGTTCCTGGAACCCAAAAGTCCAAAAGGTTGTGTACCAAAAACAGCCCAGTTCCACATTTCCTTTTGTAAAATTTTCATGTTTTCCCACAATGAAATCCGGGTCCGAAGGGGGGGGGGTGTTAGCCCCCCCCCCCCGCGCAGGAGATGCTGAGTTGTTAAGCAACACTCCGCCCCCCCCCTTCGCGGGTCCCGTGGGCCCAAGACGCAGCCCACCCCCCTGCTGCTGCATACCAGTTCCCATTCCCCCAGACAATGCTCTGTGGCGTGGCGACCTGCCGAGGCCTTCGAGTTCCCTTTGGCCAAGTTGTTGCACTGTGTGGGCACTGCGTGGGCATTGCGTAGGCACTGCGTGCACCTGCCGGGAAACTCACCCAAGATCACCTCCCACCTGTCTGCTAGCACAGCAACGCAGCAAAGCCCACAAGATAACAACCAACACATGAGGGGGCACATGGGGCCAAGGGCCATAGGAGGGGTAGCGAACCTGGCGCCGAATACAAAACGGGGTGACATACAACAAGATGTGAATAGATTTGTGAAGGGTAGTCCCATTGCCCCTCCAAATATTGCGATAGCTGTTGTACCCACGGGATCTTAACGCCGATGTACACCACAGAAACGAGCGCTGGGTCTGACAATATCGCAGCCCAACAACAAGTTTCGCCCCACACCAACCGCTACCTCGTGCCGGGGCTGAGGTTCGAGGGTGGGATTTTCAAAGAGCAACAAACGACATTTCTTATGCGCCTCGTCTTGCCCCATCTACCGCGGATGTTCAATGGACAACAACAAACAACATTTCTTACGCATGGAGCATAACACTAGAGCAACACCAAACAGGTACAAAGTTGTGTTGTCTCCAAGTGCGCAACAAGATTCTCACAATTGTCATGCTCAATATCAATAGGGGGAGCCTTAAGCGCAGTGCGCGCGCAGTGCAACTATTTGGGCGCCTGGCCGTACTAGAGACCCATACTTTGAGATACTAGGGGCCCCTAGGGGCATCATGGTGACCCCTAGCGGAGGTTTTGCAAGGCGTAGCACGTGTGGGTCAAGGCATGGCAAGGCGTAGCATGGTTGTGTCAAGGCATGGCAAGGCGCACTGCTCGTGTGCACACATTGATCTATCGTGCTTGCACATATGCTACAGGACTTCATACCCCCCTCCTCCTTTCTTAGAAACACTTTCTTCATGGATTTGAGTCTTGGCGATCGGGTGTTCTACACCCGCTCCAACGGCGTGCGAGTTCCTGCCACGGTGGTTGGGATGGCGGGAGATGGGTTCATCCACTTGGAGTACTACCAAGATGCACTGCGGGTGGTAAATCGCCAATGCAAGATGGAGTCCATGTGTACTTAGTTGACAATGGAACAGAAAGACAGTTGTGTTTTCTTGAGGGTGGCAACCAATGCGCTGTTCATGGCTTTTCCAGTTGTGCATGATGTGTGTTATGGTGAAGGGAAGGTAGTTTGCAACTTTCTTGAGCTAGGGCAGTTTGGGTCACCTAATTCTAAGGGCGTTTCCAAGGGGTGTGCTTGGGGGCTCTTCAGGGGGAACATAGTCTAAAAGTAGCGCGCAGTGCGCGTGCAGTGCAAAGATTCCCCCTTGTTGTCCATTGAACATCCGCGGTAGATGGGGCAAGAGGAGGCGTGGTTTTCGAGGGTTCCCTATTTGGTGCATGCTGCCAAAGATGCATGTAGTTCAGTGAATATAGTTGGGCATATTTGGCCCCCGACATGCAGTTCTGCGCACATACATGTCGGGGCATCATTACCTCACCCCCCCCCCCTTTGTCGTGACGGTTCCCCCCCAAAGGGGAGGCCGGGTTGGTCTTGGCTCGCGCCAAAGGCGGTGTCCCATGGCCTAGGTGACCTTACCTCATCGGCATGACTAGGTCCCGACCTTCGGTTGTCTGGTCTCACAGGTGCCCAAACTGCGGACATTCCAAGAACCTCACCAAGGCATTGGTGAGTGGGAGATACCGCCATGCTGATGTGTATTTAGCGACCTAATGTTGGGGGGTTCTTTTGGGAGGGGGGTTTCAGGGCAAGGGTTACGGCGTAGTGACATGCCCGTGTTCTTCTCCACCCGGCTACTGTCCTCCTGCAGGTGAGGTTGGGGGATGGGGGTGGGGGGTGGGCCATGAGCAACGGATAGTGAGCTCGCATATACCCCGATGACACAGGCATATGGTCATAGCTACAAATCTCAGTACATTGTTTGACTTGTTGCACTGCGGCGCAAACCAAATCAGTGCCAAATGTTGCCTTGAGTTCGCCGTACACTGGGGCTATGGAAAGTTTCTTGGGCTGTCTAGTCAGCTCATCCCCCTCCCATAGGCGCCGGTTAGACATAAACCTTGCACTTAGGGGCTAGAACACTAGCACAAAGCGCCCCTATATCGGACATTTACTATATCACGACCCCCATCAATTGGGAGCGAGTGCCGGATGGCTATACAAGATGTTCATAGACCATGTCACAAAGACTGCCAACTACAACCCTCCGGGGTTCAATCTCAGCCCCCGGGAGCCTCGAGGCGGCGTGCATAGCCACTACACTATGAAGAGGTCGTGACCTTCCATACCTAGTTCTTCCCCACCTCTCCATCCAACACTTCATTCACAAGATTTGGCAAACGCAACAGTTGCACCAACCACCTAGATGCTGTGTATGCAAAACGGGTTATGTGAACTATTCAGTGCTTCCCAATCCCCCTCCGTCAGCTCGTCTCCCACGTCGTTAGCTGTTTATGCGTCTCCGGGGCGGTTCACCATCTGCTTGGGCGTCTGTGGCAGCGCCGCTTATTGTTGCTGAGCCGTGGCCCTGCCCTGTCTCTTGGCACATACCTCCTTGTGGAGAACTTTCCAGACCGCTAGGACAAATTTGTCCTCTTGCCAGCTCTCCGTGTTTAAGGGTTTGTCCTTTAGCTCTACCATGGCGGACGCCAGGATCGTCATCCACTGATAGGGAGGTGTGTCATCAGTTTCTCCGGCTCTTCCACTGTGAGTGCCTGTACAAGCTGAGCTTTTGCTTTCTCCATTTCCAGGGCCGCATTGGCGAGCTTTGCCTCCCATTCCTTTTTTTTTTTTTACTGACTCCAAAAGTTCAAAGAGTACTCAAGACTGTGCTTGGGAAAGTGGGCGACTCTAGTGTATGATAGAGTGGATCCGTGCAACGCGGGGCACATGGCAAAGACCCAGAGTTCACATGCGTATACCAGAGGGCTCTCTGGTGCGGTGGGCAAAACCGCCACGCCATATGGCAAGCCTATAATGCGTAAGAGTTAAGGGGGGAGAGAATTGGCGAGCTTTGCCTCCCATTCCGCTATTCAATGTTTGTGTGTCTCAGATCCTTGCGTATTTGCCAGTGGGTCATCCTTCACGAAAATTTTCTTGTCGAATTCTGGCTGCAGCCTCTTCCGTCCCCGATATATGCCCAGCGTCTTCACCACACCCGCTCTGTCGGCGAAGTCACCTCCCACTGCCTCCATGAACTCCTGCAGCGACTCATCACAGACCTCTCTTTCCGCCAAAAGCTCATGCGTGCCGATCTCCCACTCTTCCACATCCTTCTTGTGTGTCTCACTCTACAGCGGTATTTTCTATGGGCCCAGCACCCACTTTTTCCAGTCTGCTCCGTTGCGGTCCACCTCCTCTGTTAGGCCTCCTAGTCCCCAGCTTGCTCTCCAATGTGCAGTCAATCCCCCCAACACGTGGCTCCTTGCACCTATGCTTTTGACACCCTCGGACCAGGGTACCTCCCGCCTGAAACCACAAAGCGCAGGTCACCATCCACTACTGGGGGTTTGGGCTACTAGACTACCACCCCCCCCCCATGTCAATGGCCGTGCTTCTTCTTTCGAGAGGGGGGGGGGCATTTGCAAAGGGGGCCATGTTTCTTCCTTCGAAGGGGGGGGGTCCATTGACACGCGCACGGGGGGCCATTGACGCGAATTCTCATCAAAACTCCAAAGAAAATTATTTGTGTACGCATTTCCTAGCTTGCGCCATCGGTGTAAGTAGCTTAGTACCTCTTGCATCTTTGAGGTGGCTGTGGAGCTCATGCTGGCCACCTTTTGCAATATTTTTATGCTTTTACACCATTTTTGTTGTGGTGCTCAACATTTGTTTCCCATGCCTTTCCCTCTTCACACATACAAGCACACAATAGCAAACACGAAGAAAACGCGCAACTGCAACTCCAGAAAAAATGATGGTTGAAACTGATGACCCCAGGCCTGCTTCGAAAAGTTTCAGCACCATATACTTCATGTGCGCAACACTGATGTTTTCAAATAGACATGAATCCCATGCAACTGCAATAGGCTGACCAACGGAATGAATCACATCACTTTGACCTGAGCAAAACATGCTGAAATCTGTCGCCCCAGGCCTGCTTGAAAAAATGTCAGCACTGTGAACCTGGCTGGATCACGCTGCGTTGCAAAATTCCTAGGAGTTGATCACTATGGCTGTCAAACACTGCAGCAAAGCAGGGGCAGCTGGGTGGCACAATGCACTGCAGAAGAAATGAGCAGTAACAACATGGCTGGACGACTCTGCGTCTGAAAAGAGGTCCCCACTCAGCAACCAGAACACACTGCTTGCCTGTCTACACATGTACTTACTGGGGGATCAATGGTCCGCTCTGATAAACTGAATATCCCTGCCATAGACACTTTCAGCCATTAGTTCGAAAGGGGTGCAGTCGGTGCATCACACCGTCAGGCATGGGTGTGAAAGGCAACAAAAGAAAGCGGGGCTGGGGGGTAGGAGTGAGACATTTGCTCCAGCTGCCATCATGTAGTCCCTTCCTCAAACTCGAGACCTTGGTTCCCCTGAAACATGCAATTGTGCACATAGGCTCTTGCCTACATGGCCGAATTGCAATGGAGGCAAGACCAGACAGTCTCAGGTTGCTCCATACGGGACTTGGAACACCGAGAAATGAAAATCTACATTGAAAAAACAAACACATGACACCAAGGATGGTGCCCATTACATGCCATTGCACACTCAAGAAACTAGGCAAAAAAGGGCAATTTGTGTGCAATTTGGTGAAAAAAACTCAGGGGGGGGGGCATGTTTCTTCTTTCAAGAGGGGGGGCCATTAGCAAGGGGGGCCGTGTTTCTTCTTTCGAGAGGGGAGGGCCATTGGCATGGGAGGGGCAGCTGGGTGGCACAATGCACTGCAGAAGAAATGAGCAGTAACAACATGGCTGGACGACTCTGCGTCTGAAAAGAGGTCCCCACTCAGCAACCAGAACACACTGCTTGCCTGTCTACACATGTACTTACTGGGGGATCAATGGTCCGCTCTGATAAACTGAATATCCCTGCCATAGACACTTTCAGCCATTAGTTCGAAAGGGGTGCAGTCGGTGCATCACACCGTCAGGCATGGGTGTGAAAGGCAACAAAAGAAAGCGGGGCTGGGGGGTAGGAGTGAGACATTTGCTCCAGCTGCCATCATGTAGTCCCTTCCTCAAACTCGAGACCTTGGTTCCCCTGAAACATGCAATTGTGCACATAGGCTCTTGCCTACATGGCCGAATTGCAATGGAGGCAAGACCAGACAGTCTCAGGTTGCTCCATACGGGACTTGGAACACCGAGAAATGAAAATCTACATTGAAAAAACAAACACATGACACCAAGGATGGTGCCCATTACATGCCATTGCACACTCAAGAAACTAGGCAAAAAAGGGCAATTTGTGTGCAATTTGGTGAAAAAAACTCAGGGGGGGGGGGCATGTTTCTTCTTTCAAGAGGGGGGGCCATTAGCAAGGGGGGCCATGTTTCTTCTTTCGAGAGGGGAGGGCCATTGGCATGGGAGGTCCATTGGCATGGGGGGGGGGGGGTAGGCTACTAAAATGGGCTACTACACTGAGGTGGGGAGAATTGTTGTCTGCCATGGACTTGGTGACGTTGCCCTGAAGTGTCTCACTCTGGGGGTTTTGGGGGAGTGCGGGGCATGCAAACTCTTTTTGGTTTGGAGTTCGTGGAGTTGCAGGCTTGTGAAGGCTTTTTGACGTGACTACCGTGGCTGCGGCATCCCAGAAAAGGTCCTGCACAATGGACCAGTTCTCCCTTGACAGCTGCACGGCAATATTTGTAAGCGCCTGCATTGATTGATGTCGCAAGGCACGTAGGGATGGTATCCAAATTTTGGTTTTCCGTGTGTTACATGTCTCCATCAGTGTGTCGTAGTAGTCAAGGAGAAAGGCCCCCTGACGCCTCCAAACAATGATGCACCGACGAGAAGTAGCAATGGAAGTGAGTAGGATTGTGTAACACTGTCGCACTCTTTTATAAAGCTGTTGCAGAAGTGAGGTATCTGTGTATTGCACATCCTGGAGGAAGCGACTCCCTACTGCCATATCCCAACTGGCTGAGGGGACCAACTTTTCAACAAGCTTACACCGCTGCAGATCGCCTCGCTGCGGACAGGTCGGCAGAAAGAAATGGATGTGGGCTCACAGAAGCTGTACCTCGCTGATCGAGGAGCACACCCTGATGGTAGTACACTGTTCTGCGTTCTTTGCGGTGGTACTGCCTTTGCGACCCAATCTTTTCGGGTCAACCTGCTCCCAATCCTCTTTGCAGGAGTACAGCGCGGTATCCAGTGCACCACCGGCTATCACTGTGCTCACTGAGCGTCGTCTGCATTAAACGCCCAAAGGGGCCAGGAATGTCACGGCGGAAACGAGCATAAAAATCGGAACCCTGCTGCATGCGCGGTGCGGGTACTGGGGTTGTTCTGTAGACCCTTTCATCCAGAGCCAATCAGGGAGAATGGTAACGCCTCAGAGCCCAGCAGGTACCATCTACAACTCCTCTCCCCGTAGACCATCTCCTGGAGAAGTTGTTCAAATACCTGACGCGGTGCGCGCACGGTGCGCGCGCGGTGCACGCGCGGTGCGGATACTCCCCCACGGTCACAGAGTAGCACAGCCACTGACACTCCCTAAACATTCGGGGGGGGGAACATGGGTACGAGGGGCGGGGGGCAGCCAGGACTGGGTCCCGGGTACCCCAACATACAGACCTCAAAATGATCCCCTCGTCGCACTCTTCATTTTGGACACACCATAAGTCGGCTTATTGAAATGAAATTTTTTACCCTTGCACCATGAGAATCGGTCTTTCATGCCCCTGTGTCAAAGTCAATTCATTCATATTGACTGAGACAATTAACAGAACCTGGGAGGAAATCTTCGTGGCTGAGGTTGTCTTGATGGAGTGGGGTTGTTGGTCGGCTCTGGGTTTCCATGATGTACCATGTGTACGCCACCTTCATGTCCTCAATCACCTTCCTCATGGCCACGTCTTTGCCGAACGCACAGTGTGCTCCAGCCGCGTCATACTTCGCCAAATCTTCCTCCGCAACGTTGCCAGAGCGGATGCAGATCAATCCCTCGTAACCCCGCTCCAAGAGCTCCTCCACAATGTCCGTACCGAGCACGTTGTCGTCTCCGCCATACTCCAGGTGCTGGTCCAGAACGGCAATGTCACCGTCCTCCAACACGCAGTCCTTGAACGTTGCCACCTCCGTGACATCCTTGCCGAAAACGTGTACGTTTTCAGTGTCAGCCCGCAGACGCATGTTGTAGTCCAGCAGGCGACGGGCGGCCTCAGAGTCGTCAATGCAATAGATGTGCAAGCCAGAGGGGTAGGCGGCCAAATCAGCCTCCCTCTGAGCATCTGTTGCGACGCTTTGGGATGGGACGACTTGTGCCATGACCTGCGACTCGAAGAAAACGCGCTGTTCACGCTGTTGCAGAGAGGCTGTCATGTCATGGGCTTTAGCAGCTTCGAAGCAGTGCTGCAGACCGATGCGGTTGGACATGGCAGAGGTGGCAGACTGCTGCAAGGCCTCCCCACTCAGCACTTTCGTGACGTAATCCTGGGTGACGCAGGGCCGGTCCGGGTTCACTGCATTGGAGACAATAAATTTCAGGGGTGCGAGTTCATGCTCATCGGCGGCGCATTCGATGGTCAGCTCGACGTCGGGGTTTACAGAGCGGCCATGCTTGAAGGCGTTGTTGAGGACGTTGTCGAAGATCAGACCACACAAGGTAGGGTCAAGTAGGACTGTGACATTGGGTACATTCAGCCTCACCTGCCGACCGGAGGTGAGTTCGGTTGCGAACTCCAGCAGCGCAACCGGATGTAGTGAGATCTTGTACTGTTGCGCTGCCAGGTGCAAGTATGCTTGACGGTGCTGGCAAGCCCTCATTCCTCTGCGGAGGGAGGCCCAAGACTGCCTGAGATGAACGACATCTGTGCTGCTGTCTACCTTATCAATAAACATCTCAATGTTCCCGGCCGCATCCCCCATGGTGTTCTTCAGGGTATGATTCAGGATGCTGTCCGCCTGTCTGGATGCTGCCACAGCTGTCTCCAGAGCCGTTTGAAAGCAGTACTCCAGGTGAAATGAACGTCGCCGATTCAAAGTCGTCATCAGTAAGTTCCCAAACAAATAACCCCATATCATCACGTCAATGACGAGGGTGCTCCAGAAGTCACGCTGCAAAAGCTCTGGAACGGCCAGCGTCGCAACACTGAATGCAATGGGAATGGCGATGAGCGACATCATGGTGCTCCTCCATAGCCCGGTGTGGACAAGGAGGAGCAGCTGCGGCAGAACATTCCATAACGCCTCCCGGACAGCGGTTTCACTGACCCCAATTGTCAAGTAATCCTCCAATTCTTGTAACGCCTCAGGATCTGTGGCAAGGCGTTTGACCACCCTGGGAAGATCGGACTTCAGTGCATTGTCGACCAAAACGTCGGTCTGCACATGCACCATGACACCCGCCAAAATCACAAACACTGTGAAAGCCATGCTGATGATCAACACTATGTACTTCCGAAATCGCGATGTACATGAAACCATGAGCAGCATGATGAGGGTGATGACAACGTTGGGGATGTATGCCACAGAGATACTGGGAGCAAGTCCCCTAGAAAGGTAGCTGAGAGGGAGGAGAGTGTCAAAAATAAGGCGAATTATCCCCCACGCTTGGAAAGCTCTGACCAACATTGGCTTGTGCCGCTCAAAATACTCTTGTTCCTGCTTGTCACACTTGAATTGATAGCCGGTCCAAAAAGGACGTGATTGCTCCTTCACATGCACTGTTGGGGATGGCATCACAGGCACAAAAGTGTGGGTAGGAGAAGAAGAAGAGGCCATGGTGCAAGCAGGAGAGCAAAACACTGTTGCGGAACACAGCAGAGAAGGAAATGCATGCCCACATGTGAACTGCTGGGATGGAATCCTCTGCTCCATCCCCAAACGACCACAATACATGCGCCAGTTCAAGCACGGCCCCAGAATGGTGAGAGCGACGTGTCACATGACTGTTGACAAATGTCACACGAGTGACACATTCTCTATTCTTTTTTTTTTGAGTGTCAGCATGAGTGCCGGGGGAGGGGGGGAGAATCCAATCTGATCGCCATTGCTACTTGGAGAGGTGAAGTGAGGCAAACTCACTCCCACGGACATTTTGGGTACTCCAAGCATGGCCAAGGCAATCGAGCCGTGGTGCAGATGGATGATAACAGGGATAGGAGGAGAGACCAATGGGTGGGTTTTTTCCCACACTGCTACATAATTTACCATTGCAGGACATCGAGTGTGCGCTACACACACTCACTGAATGCACACGCGCCACAGACCCAGCCTGCAAGCACCAGCGCAGCCCCGGCAAAGCTTTTTACACCCGATTGCATCCTACTTCTTGTAACAAACGCCTGGACGAATTCTGGACCGAATGGGATAGAGTAGCCAAGGAACGCCGGGTCCTACTTGAGAAGAGAAGGGTTGACTAGGCTGCCGTTGATCACACCCTCATGAAACATAATATCAGGCTCCAAGATTGTCCTTGTCCGCGGCGGGCACGCATTGCCCACTCATGTGAGCCCCCCCTTAACAGATCGCTGCACATCGCGGCTTTCTTTGTATACGCCGTGATTGGCCGCTTCCGGCCATACATCGGACAGCTTGGAGGGAAGACCAAGGGGCCCCGCAGGCCGATCCGCCGTCTGACTGAGCACGCTGGGCGCGCTTCGTCGGATAAAGACGGCGGAACCTCCAATCCCGGGGGCGAGTCATCAACCCCCCTTCCTGACCCCGCTCGCACGCATCGATGCACACAAGGCATCCATCCTGCCACTCCAGCCATCCACTGTACATAACATTGACGCCCTGGAGTGTTTTACAGAAAGAGTTCTGGCACCTACCCTAAACGGCATCACCCCGCACGGGGGTACTCGCCACCTTGAGTGGCTCTTCGGAGAGACCTCTACTTGTGCAGCGAAGCCCATCCGGCAATTGATCGCTAAATTCCTGAACCACAAAAGTCATGCCTACACCCCAACACACCTGCTTGAACTACTATGCTCTGCGCGCAGTGCGGTCAAACCCAAGGTATATGATAAACTATTCAACAAATGTCATGACATCTTGTAGGCACGATGGCACATCGATATCCGCGACGTGTCCCCATCCAAATTCCAGGGTACAACATGCAGCTTGCGCACATACTACGCACACACATACTGCGACGCGTGCACAAGTCCGCCCTACCATAGCCGCTGCAAGAATGGTCAAAACAGTCGATCACTATGCTGCCCACGAAGACAATGCCGGTACATCGCCAGATCGCCGGAACACAAGACATGACAGTGCGGAACACAGTACGGTCAGCCCTCCCACACGCGTGCAATTTACAGCCCGATCAGCCCATCCACCATGTGCGGGTCAGCCAGAAAACGTTGAAAGAAAGGTCGCGGAACCACTGCACGCCCGTGCCCTGCAACTGTGATGAGCTGCACACCGCACATCCGCTGCTCTTTGAAGAAGCCCAAAGGCATGTGATCTTACGAACTGCAGCACACTGGCAGCTCCTGTTCAACCCACAGGAGGTACACTGCGCGACGCAAAATGCCAGAAACGCCTCCCTCCCTGACATCGAGTTTATCGAGCAGGGTATACAACGTACACACGCGGCATGCGCTGCATTCATGCAGGGGGACACCGATTTTGTACTGCCCACGGAGACCATCCGACACACGCTGCATGCACACAAGGCACAGCATGTGCTACAGTACCCTTTCATGAACCCTAGCGTGTTTGAGTCAATCAATGACACATTGACCAGCCAGCACTTGCAGGCTGCAGTATGGGACAAGCAGCCCTGCAAGTTGTAGGCCACATGCAGTGTGCAATTCCAGCGTGCCATGGCATAATTAATGGTATGTGACCCAAACTTTCGAATTATGGTGGTTGAGTCCTCCAGGGGTAGAGCCAATGAGTATGTCATCACACACACGCTCGCCTCCACACACAAACACGGTGTTATCGACGGGGGACAAAATCAGAAGTCAAAACGTACGCTATGGGTCACCATGATGCTCCACGCAACAAAGCGTGGATTCAAAGATTGTCCCGGTTTCCTCAAAAGCACCGGAAGGTTGGGGCCCAAAAAAGGGCGGAAATGCTACATCACCCCTGCATTCTCGGGGGTCCCCAACAAAGGGAACAAAATCAGAAGTCAAAGTCTACGCTAAAGGTCACCATGATGCTCCTAGTATCAAAGCGTGCATTCTAAGATTGTCCCGGTTTCCTCAATAGCACCGGAAGGTTGGGGCCCAAAAGAGGGCGGAAATGCTACGTCACCCCTGCATTCTCGGGGGTCCCCAACAAAGGAAACAAAATCAGAAGTCAAAGTCCACGCTAGGGGTTACCATGATGCTTCACGGAACAAAGCGTGGATTCAAAGATTGTCCGGTTTCCTCAATAGCACCGGTAGGTCGGGGCCCAAAAGAGGGCGGAAATGCTACATCACCCCTGCATTCTCGGGGGTCCCCAACAAAGGAAACAAAATCAGAAGTCAAAGTCCACGCTAGGGGTTACCATGATGCTTCACGGAACAAAGCGTGGATTCAAAGATTGTCCGGTTTCCTCAATAGCACCGGAAGGTTGGGGCCCAAAAGAGGGCGGAAATGCTACATCACCCCTGCATTCTCGGGGGTCCCCAACAAACGGACCAAAATCAGAAGTCAAAGTCTACGCTAGGGGTCACCATGATGCTTCACGGAACAAAGCGTGGATTCAAAGATTGTCCGGTTTCCTCAATAGCACCGGTAGGTCGGGGCCCAAAAGAGGGCGGAAATGCTACATCACCCCTGCATTCTCGGGGGTCCCCAACAAAGGGAACAAAATCAGAAGACAAAGTCTACGCTAGGGGTCACCATGATGCTCCACGGAACAAAGCGTGGATTCAAAGATTGTCCGGTTTCCTCAATAGCACCGGAACGTTGGGGCCCAAAAGAGGGCGGAAATGCTACGTCACCCCTGCATTCTTGGCGGTCCCCAACAAACGGAGCAAAATCAAAAGTCAAAACGTACGCTAGGGGTCACCATGATGCTCCACGCAACAAAGCGTGGATTCAACGATTCTCCGGTTTCCTCAATAGCACCGGAACGTTGGGGCTCAAAAGAGGGCGGAAATGCCATGTCACCCTTGCATTCTCGGCGGTCCCCAACAAACGGAGCAAAATCAGAAGTCAAAACGTACGCTAGGGGTCACCATGATGCTCCACGCAACAAAGCGTAGATTCAAAGAGTGTCCGGTTTCCTCAATAGCACCGGAACGTTGGGGCCCAAAAGAGGACGGAAATGCTATGTCACCCCTGCATTCTCAGGGGTCCCCAACAAACGGAACAAAATCAGAAGTCAAAGTCTACGTTAGGGGTCACCATGATGCTCCACGCAACAAAGCGTGGATTCAAAGGTTGTCCCGGTTTCCTCAATAGCACCGGAACGTTGGGGCCCAAAAGAGGGCGGAAATGCTATGTCACCCCTGCATTCTCAGGGTTCCCCAAACAACGGGGGACAAAATCAGAAGTCAAAACGTACGCTAGGGGTCACCATGATGCTCCTAATATCAAAGCGAGGATTCAAAGAGTGTCCCGGTTTCCTCAATAGCACCGGAACGTTGGGGCCCAAAAGAGGGCGGAAATGCTACGTCACCCCTGCATTCTCGGGGGTCCCCAACAAACGGAGCAAAATCAGAAGACAAAGTCTACGCTAGGGGTCACCATGATGCTCCACGCAGCAAAGCGTGGATTGAACGATTGTCCGGTTTCCTCAATAGCACCGGAAGGATGGGGCCCAAAAGAGGGCGGAAATGCTACGTCACCCCTGCATTACCGGGGTTCCCCAACAAACGGAACAAAATCAGAAGTCAAAGTCTACGCTAGGGGTCACCATGATGCTCCTAGAATCATAGCATGCATTCTAATATTGTCCCGGTTTCCTCAATAGCACCGGAAGGTTGGGGCCCAAAAGAGGGCGGAAATGCTACGTCACCCCTGCATTCTCGGGGGTCCCCAACAAAGGAAACAAAATCAGAAGTCAAAGTCCACGCTAGGGGTTACCATGATGCTTCACGGAACAAAGCGTGGATTCAAAGATTGTCCGGTTTCCTCAATAGCACCGGTAGGTTGGGGCCCAAAAGAGGGCGGAAATGCTACATCACCCCTGCATTCTCGGGGGTCCCCAACAAACGGACCAAAATCAGAAGTCAAAGTCTACGCTAGGGGTCACCATGATGCTTCACGGAACAAAGCGTGGATTCAAAGATTGTCCGGTTTCCTCAATAGCACCGGTAGGTCGGGGCCCAAAAGAGGGCGGAAATGCTACATCACCCCTGCATTCTCGGGGGTCCCCAACAAAGGGAACAAAATCAGAAGACAAAGTCTACGCTAGGGGTCACCATGATGCTCCACGGAACAAAGCGTGGATTCAAAGATTGTCCGGTTTCCTCAATAGCACCGGAACGTTGGGGCCCAAAAGAGGGCGGAAATGCTACGTCACCCCTGCATTCTTGGCGGTCCCCAACAAACGGAGCAAAATCAGAAGTCAAAACGTACGCTAGGGGTCACCATGATGCTCCACGCAACAAAGCGTGGATTCAACGATTCTCCGGTTTCCTCAATAGCACCGGAACGTTGGGGCTCAAAAGAGGGCGGAAATGCCATGTCACCCTTGCATTCTCGGCGGTCCCCAACAAACGGAGCAAAATCAGAAGTCAAAACGTACGCTAGGGGTCACCATGATGCTCCACGCAACAAAGCGTAGATTCAAAGAGTGTCCGGTTTCCTCAATAGCACCGGAACGTTGGGGCCCAAAAGAGGACGGAAATGCTATGTCACCCTTGCATTCTCAGGGGTCCCCAACAAACGGAACAAAATCAGAAGACAAAGTCTACGTTAGGGGTCACCATGATGCTCCACGCAACAAAGCGTGGATTCAAAGGTTGTCCCGGTTTCCTCAATAGCACCGGAACGTTGGGGCCCAAAAGAGGGCGGAAATGCTATGTCACCCCTGCATTCTCAGGGTTCCCCAAACAACGGGGGACAAAATCAGAAGTCAAAACGTACGCTAGGGGTCACCATGATGCTCCTAATATCAAAGCGAGGATTCAAAGAGTGTCCCGGTTTCCTCAATAGCACCGGAACGTTGGGGCCCAAAAGAGGGCGGAAATGCTACGTCACCCCTGCATTCTCGGGGGTCCCCAACAAACGGAGCAAAATCAGAAGACAAAGTCTACGCTAGGGGTCACCATGATGCTCCACGCAGCAAAGCGTGGATTGAACGATTGTCCGGTTTCCTCAATAGCACCGGAAGGATGGGGCCCAAAAGAGGGCGGAAATGCTACGTCACCCCTGCATTACCGGGGTTCCCCAACAAACGGAACAAAATCAGAAGTCAAAGTCTACGCTAGGGGTCACCATGATGCTCCTAGAATCATAGCATGCATTCTAATATTGTCCCGGTTTCCTCAATAGCACCGGAAGGTTGGGACCCAAAAGAGGGCGGAAATGCTACGTCACCCCTGCATTCTCGGGGGTCCCCAACAAACGGAAGAAAATCAGAAGACAAAGTCTACGCCTGGGATCACCATGATGCTCCACGCAACAAAGCGTGGATTCAACGATTGTCTGGTTTCCTCAATAGCACCGGAAGGTTGGGGCCCAAAAGAGGGCGGAAATGCTACGTCACCCCTGCATTCTCGGGGGTCCCCAACAAACGGAACAAAATCAGAAGTCAAAGTCTACGCTAGGGGTCACCATGATGCTCCTAGAATCAAAGCATGCATTCTAATAATGTCTTGGTTTCCTCAATAGCACCGGAACGTTGGGGCCCAAAAGAGGGCGGAAATGCTACGTCACCCATGCATTCTCAGGGGTCCCCAACAAACGGAACAAAATCAGAAGACAAAGTCTACGCTAGGGGTCACCATGATGCTCCACGCAACAAAGCGTGGATTCAACGATTGTCCCGGTTTCCTCAATAGCACCGGAAGGTTGGGGCCCAAAAGAGGGCGGAAATGCTATGTCACCCCTACATTCTCGGGGGTCCCCAACAAACAGAACAAAATCAGAAGACACATTCTACGCTAGGGGTCACCATGATGCTCCACGCAACAAAGCGTGGATTCAAAGATTGTCCGGGTTTCCTCAATAGCACCGGAAGGTTGGGGCCCAAAAGAGGGCGGAAATGCTACATCACCCCTGCATTCTCGGGGGTCCCCAACAAACGGAACAAAATCAGAAGTCAAAGTCTACGCTAGGGGTCACCATGATGCTTCACGCAACAAAGCGTGGATTCAACGATTGTCCGGTTTCCTCAATAGCACCGGAAAGTTGGGGCCCAAAAGAGGGCGGAAATGCTACATCACCCCTGCATTCTCGGGGGTCCCCAACAAAGGGAACAAAATCAGAAGTCAAAGTCTACGCTAGGGGTCACCATGATGCTCCACGCAACAAAGCGTGGATTCAAAGATTGTCCCGGTTTCCTCAACAGCACCGGAACGTTGGGGCCCAAAAGAGGGCGGAAATGCTATGTCACCCCAAGCTGATTATTTACGGGGGTTTACAGTGGTTTTGGCCCCCGGCCCCCACATGGTGTAAATTGTTGTAAATTTTCCCAAAAGTGGTGTAAATTTCTGTAAAAATAGTGTAAATTTAAAAAACGGACGGTGTCACTCAACAGCTCAACCAAATACAAAAAGTCAAAACACTGCAATATGGTGTTTTGAACATTGGTTGCTTGGGCCTTGTGACCCCAAGTGGCGTTTTCCCACCGATTGTATGATTGGTTTCGTGTTCGGATTAAAAAAATTTTTGTGAGTACATACTTATATAGACCGGCAGGCTGGGTTTTTTTTTTAGGTGGGTTTACCCAAGCACTGCCGGGGGTGGAGGGGGTATCGTGGGCTGGGAAATGTACCATGGACCCAGGTTGTGGGCCAAAAATTGGGTTGTCACAAGGACAGAAAAATACTGCAAAAAAACTGCACAGCAAACTGCAAAAAGAGCGGCACATTCATCAAGGGAGAGGGGGGGAGGGTGGTTGGGGTGGGGTATGTACATTAGGTTCGCGATGTGGGTGGGATGTGATGTGGACTTGCCCTGAGTATACCAACACTCAATGCTCGGGTCGGGGTCCCAGCGGGGGTCCACGAAACAATGTCATTAAATAATTATTCATGACATGTGCAGTGGTGTGCGCCCTGTGCAGACCCTTGGTGTAATTCACCGTGGACCACCGAGACTCCACAACTGCCGTGCAGTCCAGTGCACACAATGAAATTGACACCACGGCTTGGATGTCTCGATACTGTGATGCGTCCCAACGCAGAACTGCATCCCAAACCTGGTAGAAACCTGCAACAACATCTTTGACCTGGACTGGACCCCATACACCCATAACCCCATTACCCTGTCGGCCCTAAGCTTGCCACCCAAAGCGTGGATTGTGAGTCCCTAACCCCAACTCGAGGGGCCACGCAACAAAGCCTGGATTGAGAGTCCCTAACCCCAACTCGAGGGGCCACGCAACAAAGCGTGGATTGTGAGTCCCTAACCCCAACTCGAGGGGCCGCGCAACAAAGCGTGGATTGTGAGTCCCTAATCCCAACTCGAGGGGCCACGCAACAAAGCGTGGTTTGTGAGTCCCTAACCCCAACTCGAGGGGCCACGCAACAAAGCGTGGATTGTGAGTCCCTAACCCCAACTCGAGGGGCCACGCAACAAAGCGTGGATTGTGAGTCCCTAACCCCAACTCGAGGGGCCACGCAACAAAGCGTGGATTGTGAGTCCCTAACCCCAACTCGAGGGGCCACGCAACAAAGCGTGGATTGTGAGTCCCTAACCCCAACTCGAGGGGCCACGCAACAAAGCGTGGATTGAGAGTCCCTAACCCCAACTCGAGGGGCCACGCAACAAAGCGTGGATTGTGAGTCCCTAACCCCAACTCGAGGGGCCACGCAACAAAGCGTGGATTGAGAGTCCCTAACCCCAACTCGAGGGGCCACACCGAAGCGTGGATTGTGAGTCCCTAACCCCAACTCGAGGGGCCACGCAACAAAGCGTGGATTGCAAGTCGGTAACCCCAACTCGAGGGGCCACGCAACAAATCGTGGATTGTGAGTCCCTAACCCCAACTCGAGGGGCCACGCAACAAAGCGTGGATTGAGAGTCCCTAACCCCAACTCGAGGGGCCACACCGAAGCGTGGATTGTGAGTCCCTAACCCCAACTCGAGGGGCCACGCAACAAAGCGTGGATTGTGAGTCCCTAACCTCAACTCGAGGGGCCAGGCGACAAAGCGTGGATTGTGAGTCCCTAACCCCAACCCGAGGGGCCACGCAACAAAGCGTGGATTGCAAGTCGGTAACCCCAACTCGAGGGGCCACGCAACAAAGCGTGGATTGTGAGTCCCTAACCCCAACTCGAGGGGCCACGCAACAAAGCGTGGATTGAGAGTCCCTAACCCCAACTCGAGGGGCCACGCAACAAAGCGTGGATTGTGAGTCCCTAACCCCAACTCGAGGGGCCACGCAACAAAGCGTGGATTGAGAGTCCCTAACCCCAACTCGAGGGGCCACACCGAAGCGTGGATTGTGAGTCCCTAACCCCAACTCGAGGGGCCACGCAACAAGGCGTGGATTGTAAGTCGGTAACCCCAACTCGAGGGGCCACGCAACAAAGCGTGGATTGTGAGTCCCTAACCCCAACTCGAGGGGCCACGCAACAAAGCGTGGATTGTGAGTCCCTAACCTCAACTCGAGGGGCCAGGCGACAAAGCGTGGATTGTGAGTCCCTAACCCCAACTCGAGGGGCCACGCAACAAAGCGTGGGAAGGAGAAAGAAATTTTGAACGAATGTGTTCGCCCCAGAAAGAAATTGGTGCTACACTCGGGCCCGGGTTTTGCTCCGAATGCAGGATCTTCAGGTAGCAACAAACCATTTGTATAGCGGCCCGTCTTGCTAATCCGCGCCGAAAGCACCTCGCAACAAACGACATTTGTATAGCGCCTCGTCTTGCGAAATCTGGCGCTCAGTAGTAGTTCATGTTGCAATATACCAGGTGGGCAGCAGCAACATGGTACAAACATGGTAAAAACAAAAATATACATCACATGTGGGCAATGCGGGGGGGTGTTTATGATATTTCCCAACATCTAGTAGCATGCAAAAGACATGGGTTCCCGAATTTACGCCGAATTTACAAAAATTTACAGAAATTTACGCCACTTTTTGCGCAATTTACAAAAGTTTGCGTAATTTACAGCGTAAATTGGATTTGGCCCCCGGCCCTACCCCCACTTTCAATCGGCTTGCATCACCCCTGCATTCTCGGGGGTCCCGAACAAACGGAACAAAATCAGAAGACAAAGTCTACGCTAGGGGTCACCATGATGCTCCACGCAGCAAAGCGTGGATGCAAAGATTGTCCCGGTTTCCTCAATAGCACCGGAAGGTTGGGGCCCAAAAGAGGGCGGAAAAGCTACGTCACCCCTGCATTCTCGGGGGTCCCCAACAAACGGAACAAAATCAGAAGTCAAAGTCTACGCTAGGGGTCAGCATGATGCTCAACGTAGCAAAGCGTGGAGTCAACGATTGTCCCCGTTTCCTCAATAGCACCGGAAGGTTGGGGCCCAAAAGAGGGCGGAAATGCTATGTCACCCCTGCATTCTCGGGGGTCCCCAACAAACGGAACAAAATCGAAAGTCCAAATCTCCGCTAGGGGTCACCATGATGCTCCACGCATCAAATCGTGGATTCAACAATTGTCCGGGTTTCCTCACTAGCACCGGAACGTTGGGACCCAAAAGAGGGCGGAAATGCTACGTCACCCTTGCATTCTCGGGGGTCCCCAACAAAGGGAACAAAATCAGAAGACAAAGTCTACGCTAGGGGTCACCATGATGCTTCACGCAACAAAGCGTGGATTCAACGATTGTCCGGTTTCCTCAATAGCACCGGAAGGTTGGGGCCCAAAAGAGGGCGGAAATGCTACGTCACCCCTGCATTCTCGGGGTTCCCCAAACAACGGGGGACAAAATCAGCAGTCAAAACGTACGCTAGGGGTCACCATGATGCTCCTAGTATCAAAGCGTGGATTCAAAGAGTGTCCTGGTTTCCTCAATAGCACCGGAACGTTGGGGCCCAAAAGAGGGCGGAAATGCTATGTCACCCCTGCATTCTCAGGGTTCCCCAAACAACGGGGGACAAAATCAGAAGTCAAAACGTACGCTAGGGGTCACCATGATGCTCCTAATATCAAAGCGAGGATTCAAAGAGTGTCCCGGTTTCCTCAATAGCACCGGAACGTTGGGGCCCAAAAGAGGGCGGAAATGCTACGTCACCCCTGCATTCTCGGGGGTCCCCAACAAACGGAGCAAAATCAGAAGACAAAGTCTACGCTAGGGGTCACCATGATGCTCCACGCAACAAAGCGTGGATTCAAAGATTGTCCCGGTTTCCTCAATAGCACCGGAAGGTTGGGGCCCAAAAGAGGGCGGAAATGCTATGTCAGCCCTGCATTCTCGGGGGTCCCGAACAAACGGAACAAAATCAGAAGACAAGGTCTACGCTAGGGGTCACCATGATGCTCCACGCAGCAAAGCATGCATTCTAATATTGTCCCGGTTTCCTCAATAGCACCGGAAGGTTGGGGCCCAAAAGAGGGCGGAAATGCTACGTCACCCCTGCATTCTCGGGGTCCCCAACAAAGGGAACAAAATCAGAAAACAAAGTCTACGCTAGGGGTCACCATGATGCTCCATGCAGCAAAGCGTGGATGCAAAGAGTGTCCCGGTTTCCTCAATAGCACCGGAAGGTTGGGGCCTAAAAGAGGGCGGAGATGCTACGTCACCCCTGCATTCTCGGGGGTCCCCAACAAAGGGAACAAAATCAGAAGACAAAGTCTACGCTAGGGGTCACCATGATGCTCCATGCAGCAAAGCGTGGATGCAAAGAGTGTCCCGGTTACCTCAATAGCACCGGAAGGTTGGGGCCTAAAAGAGGGCGGAAATGCTACGTCACCCTTGCATTCTCGGGGGTCCCCAACAAACGGAACAAAATCAGAAGTCAAAGTCTACGCCAGGGGTCACCATGATGCTTCACGCAACAAAGCGTGGATTCAACGATTGTCCCGGTTTCCTCAATAGCACCGGAAGGTTGGGGCCCAAAAGAGGGCGGAAATGCTATGTCACCCCTGCATTCTCGGGGTTCCCCAAACAACGGGGGACAAAATCAGAAGTGAAAGTCTACGTTAGGGGTCACCATGATGCTCCTAGTATCAAAGCGTGGATTCAACGATTCTCCGGTTTCCTCAATGGCAACGGAGGGTTGGGGCCCAAAAGAGGGCGGAAATGCTATGTCACCCCTGCATTCTCGGGGGTCCCCAACAAACAGAACAAAATCAGAAGACAAAGTCTACGCTAGGGGTCACCATGATGCTCCACGCAACAAAGCGTGGATTCAACGATTGTCCGGTTTCCTCAATAGCACCGGAAGGTTGGGGCCCAAAAGAGGGCGGAAATGCTACGTCACCCCTGCATTCTCGGGGGTCCCCAACAAAGGGAACAAAATCAGAAGACAAAGTCTACGCTAGGGGTCACCATGATGCTCCACGCAGCAACGCGTGGATGCAAAGATTGTCCCGGTTTCCTCAATAGCACCGGAAGGTTGGGGCCCAAAAGAGGGCGGAAATGCTACGTCACCCCTGCATTCTCGGGGGTCCCCAACAAACGGAACAAAATCAGAAGACAAAGTCTACGCCAGGGGTCACCATGATGCTTCACGCAACAAAGCGTGGATTCAACGATTGTCCGGTTTCCTCGATAGCACCGGAACGTTGGGGCCCAAAAGAGGGCGGAAATGCTACGTCACCCCTGCATTCTCGGGGTTCCCCAAACAACGGGGGACAAAATCAGCAGTCAAAACGTACGCTAGGGGTCACCATGATGCTCCACGCAACAAAGCGTGGATTCAAAGATCGTCCGGGTTTCCTCAATAGCACCGGAAGGTTGGGGCCCAAAAGAGGGCGGAAATGCTACGTCACCCCTGCATTCTCGGGGGTCCCCAAATAACGGGACAAAATCAGAAGACAAAGTCTACGCTAGGGGTCACCATGATGCTCCTAGTATCAAAGCGTGGATTCAAAGAGTGTCCTGGTTTCCTCAATAGCACCGGAAGGTTGGGGCCCAAAAGAGGGCGGAAATGCTACGTCACCCCTGCATTCTCGGGGGTCCCCAAATAACGGGACAAAATCAGAAGACAAAGTCTACGCTAGGGGTCACCATGATGCTCCACGCAACAAAGCGTGGATTCAAAGATTGTCCCGGTTTCCTCAATAGCACCGGAACGTTGGGGCCCAAAAGAGGGCGGAAATGCTATGTCAGCCCTGCATTCTCGGGGGTCCCCAACAAACGGAACAAAATCAGAAGACAAGGTCTACGCTAGGGGTCACCATGATGCTCCACGCAGCAAAGCATGCATTCTAATATTGTCCCGGTTTCCTCAATAGCACCGGAAGGTTGGGGCCCAAAAGAGGGCGGAAATGCTACGTCACCCCTGCATTCTCGGGGGTCCCCAACAAAGGGAACAAAATCAGAAGACAAAGTCTACGCTAGGGGTCACCATGATGCTCCATGCAGCAAAGCGTGGATGCAAAGAGTGTCCCGGTTTCCTCAATAGCACCGGAAGGTTGGGGCCTAAAAGAGGGCGGAAAAGCTACGTCACCCTTGCATTCTCGGGGGTCCCCAACAAACGGAACAAAATCAGAAGTCAAAGTCTATGCCAGGGGTCACCATGATGCTTCACGCAACAAAGCGTGGATTCAACGATTGTCCGGTTTCCTCAATAGCACCGGAAGGTTGGGGCCCAAAAGAGGGCGGAAATGCTACGTCACCCCTGCGTTCTCGGGGGTCCCCAACAAACGGAACAAAATCAGAAGACAAAGTCTACGCTAGGGGTCATCTTGATGCTCCTAGAATCAAAGCGTGCATTCTAAGATTGTCCCGGTTTCCTCAATAGCACCGGAAGATTGGGGCCCAAAAGAGGGCGGAAATGCTACGTCACCCGTGCATTCTCGGGGGTCCCCAAACAAACGGAACAAAATCAGAAGACAAAGTCTACGCTAGGGGTCACCATGATGCTCCACGAAACAAAGTGTGGAATCAAAGATTGTCCGGTTTCGTCAATAGCACCGGAACATTGGGGCCCAAAAGAGGGCGGAAATGCTATGTCACCCCTGCATTCTCGGGGTTCCCCAAACAACGGGGGACAAAATCAGAAGTGAAAGTCTACGTTAGGGGTCACCATGATGCTCCTAGTATCAAAGCGTGGATTCAAAGATTGTCCCGGTTTCCTCAATAGCACCGGAGGGTTGGGGCCCAAAAGAGGGCGGAAATGCTATGTCACCCCTGCATTCTCGGGGGTCCCCAACAAACGGAACAAAATCAGAAGACAAAGTCTACGCTAGGGGTCACCATGATGCTCCACGCAACAAAGCGTGGATTCAACGATTGTCCGGTTTCCTCAATAGCACCGGAAGGTTGGGGCCCAAAAGAGGGCGGAAATGCTACGTCACCCCTGCATTCTCGGGGGTCCCCAACAAAGGGAAGAAAATCAGAAGACAAAGTCTACGCTAGGGGTCACCATGATGCTCCACGCAGCAAAGCGTGGATGCAAAGATTGTCCCGGTTTCCTCAATAGCACCGGAAGGTTGGGGCCCAAAAGAGGGCGGAAATGCTACGTCACCCCTGCATTCTCGGGGGTCCCCAACAAACGGAACAAAATCAGAAGACAAAGTCTACGCCAGGGGCCACCATGATGCTTCACGCAACAAAGCGTGGATTCAACGATTGTCCGGTTTCCTCAATAGCACCGGAAGGTTGGGGCCCAAAAGAGGGCGGAAATGCTACATCACCCCTGCATTCTCGGGGGTCCCCAAATAACGGAACAAAATCAGAAGACAAAGTCTACGCTAGGGGTCACCATGATGCTCCACGCAACAAAGCGTGGATTCTAATATTGTCCCGGTTTCCTCAATAGCACCGGAAGGTTGGGGCCCAAAAGAGGGCGGAAATGCTACGTCACCCCTGCATTCTCGGGGGTCCCCAAATAACGGAACAAAATCAGAAGACAAAGTCTACGCTAGGGGTCACCATGATGCTCCACGCAACAAAGCGTGGATTCAAAGAGTGTCCGGTTTCCTCAATAGCACCGGAAGGTTGGGGCCCGAAAGAGGGCGGAAATGCTACATCACCCCTGCATTCTCGGGGGTCCCCAAATAACGGAACAAAATCAGAAGACAAGGTCTACGCTAGGAGTCACCATGATGCTCCACGCAACAAAGCGTGGATTCAAAGATCGTCCGGGTTTCCTCAATAGCACCGGAAGGTTGGGGCCCAAAAGAGGGCGGAAATGCTACGTCACCCCTGCATTCTCGAAGGTCCCCAACAAACGGAACAAAATCAGAAGACAAAGTCTATGCTAGGGGTCACCATGATGCTCCACGCTGCAAAGCGTGGATGCAAAGATTGTCCCGGTTTCCTCAATAGCACCGGAAGGTTGGGGCCCAAAAGAGGGCGGAAATGCTACATCACCCCTGCATTCTCGGGGGTCCCCAACAGAGGGAGCAAAATCAGAAGACAAAGTCTACGCTAGGGGTCACCATGATGCTCCTAGTATCAAAGCGTGGATTCAAAGAGTGTCCCGGTTTCCTCAATAGCACCGGAAGGTTGGGGCCCAAAAGAGGGCGGAAATGCTACGTCACCCCTGCATTCTCGGGGGTCCCCAACAAAGGGAACAAAATCAGAAGTCAAAGTCTACGCTGGGGGTCACCATGATGCTCCACGCAACAAAGCGTGGATTCAAAGAGTGTCCGGTTTCCTCAATAGCACCGGAACGTTGGGGCCCAAAAGAGGGTGGAAATGCTACATCACCCCTGCATTCTCGGGGGTCTCCAACAAACGGAACAAAATCAGAAGACAAAGTCTACGCTAGGGGTCACCATGATGCTTCACGGAACAAAGCGTGGATTCAAAGATTGTCCGGGTTTCCTCAATAGCACCGGAAGGTTGCAGCCCAAAAGAGGGCGGAAATGCTACGTCACCCCTGCTTTCTCGGGGGTCCCCAACAAACGGAACAAGATCAGAAGACAAAGTCTATGCTAGGGGTCACCATGATGCACCACGCAACAAAGCGTGGAATCAAAGATTGTCCCGGTTTCCTCAATAGCACCGGAAGGTTGGGGCCCAAAAGAGGGCGGAAATGCTACGTCACCCCTGCATTTTCGGGGGTCCCCAACAGAAGGAACAAAATCAGAAGTCAAAACGTACGATAGGGGTCACCATGATGCTCCACGCAAGAAAGCGTGGATTCAAAGATTGTCCCGGTTTCCTCAATAGCACCGGAAGGTTGGGGCCCGAAAGAGGGCGGAAATGCTACATCACCCCTGCATTCTCGGGGGTCCCCAAATAACGGAACAAAATCAGAAGACAAGGTCTACGCTAGGAGTCACCATGATGCTCCACGCAACAAAGCGTGGATTCAAAGATCGTCCGGGTTTCCTCAATAGCACCGGAAGGTTGGGGCCCAAAAGAGGGCGGAAATGCTACGTCACCCCTGCATTCTCGGGGGTCCCCAAATAACGGGACAAAATCAGAAGACAAAGTCTACGCTAGGGGTCACCATGATGCTCCTAGTATCAAAGCGTGGATTCAAAGAGTGTCCTGGTTTCCTCAATAGCACCGGAAGGTTGGGGCCCAAAAGAGGGCGGAAATGCTACGTCACCCCTGCATTCTCGGGGGTCCCCAAATAACGGGACAAAATCAGAAGACAAAGTCTACGCTAGGGGTCACCATGATGCTCCACGCAACAAAGCGTGGATTCAAAGATTGTCCCGGTTTCCTCAATAGCACCGGAACGTTGGGGCCCGAAAGAGGGCGGAAATGCTACATCACCCCTGCATTCTCGGGGGTCCCCAAATAACGGAACAAAATCAGAAGACAAGGTCTACGCTAGGAGTCACCATGATGCTCCACGCAAGAAAGCGTGGATTCAAAGATTGTCCCGGTTTCCTCAATAGCACCGGAACGTTGGGGCCCAAAAGAGGGCGGAAATGCTACGTCACCCCTGCATTCTCGGGGTTCCCCAAACAACGGGGGACAAAATCAGGAGTCAAAACGTACGCTGGGGCTCACCATGATGCTCCTAGTATCAAAGCGTGGATTCAAAGATTGTCCCGGTTTCCTCAATAGCACCGGAAGGTTGGGGCCCAAAAGAGGGCGGAAATGCTACGTCACCCCTGCATTCTCGGGGGTCCCCAACAAAGGGAACAAAATCAGAAGGCAAAGCCTACGCTAGGGGTCACCATGATGCTCCTAGAATCAAAGCGTGCATACTAAGATTGTCCCGGTTTACTCAATAGCACCGGAAGGTTGGGGCCCAAAAGAGGGCGGAAATGCTACGTCACCGCTACATTCTCGGGGGTCCCCAAACAAAGGGGGATAAAATCAGAAGACAAAGTCTACGCTTGGGGTCACCATGATGCCCCTAGGGGCCCCTAGTATCTCAAGGTTACGGGTCTCTAGTACGGCCACACGCCCAAACAGTTGCACTGCGCGCGCACTGCGCTTAAGGCGCCCCCCAACAAACGACATATCTTATGCGCCTCGTCTTGCCCCATCTACCGCGGATGTTCAATGGACAACAACAAACGACATTTCTTATGCGCCTCGTCTTGCCCCATGTACCACGGATGTTCAATGGACAACAACAAACGACATATCTTCTGCGCCTCGTCTTGCCCCATCTACCGCGGATGTTCAATGGACAACAACAAACAACATTTCTTACTCAAGAGTATCACGAATCAGGCCCAAAATCCCAAGAGGAGGGGCCCCCGGGGTAGGAACTATGGGTGCTTGGGTGGGCCGGGGGGCGCGTGCGCCGCGTCAGGTGCTCCCCCAAGGGGCCAAAACTAGGGTTTGAGTATTTGCCGGCGTACAAAACGTTGCACTGCGTGCATGGCATTCCCTTTGATTCCATCCCCCGCAGTACCACCCATCCCGTGCAGGAGGAGAGGTCGCTATGTTATGCCCGGGGCACATGTCCCTCCGAGCATTTCTCAAACACGTGCTGAGCCGTGTGCCCCCCCCCCCCCCCGAGAAACATCAGGACACCCCCCGGATTCAAGAAACACAAAAGGAGTGATCGACTGCTGTTACTATTCAAAGCGGCCGGAGACACACAGCACACAACTTCAGCACAAGAGGACATCGCGTGCAGCAGGAGTGCGCCAACTGCCCAGGGCTTGTGACCAATAGTTCAAGCTGCGGTGATCGTGTGCCGGTGTGTCGGTGGGTCCTGGCTCTTTGCGGGAGGTCAGCCTGTGGTCACTTGACCGGTACGGAACACTTGTGACGGATTGCCTTCTGCTCGATGGCTGTCCATTCATGCAAATCGCCCGCTTGCATTGATTTCAGGGCTTCAGCAGCACGAATGCGTTGGAAAGCAGAGGGAGGGTGCAAAGGATTGGGTGGGAGGCGGGGCAGCAATGCCAACATCTTTGTCCTCTTCTCGCTTTGGGGCAACAACAACACTTGCACTTGCCTGACAACTTGCCCTTCTGGACGCTCTTTCTGGGGTCCATTTTGCCATCCATTGCGGTGTCACAGTACAAAACACGTGCGAAGTTTGCAGGATGACGGCAGGGCACTGCCTGACTGTGCAACCCGATGCTCCTACCCCGAGCACACGTACCCCTGACACACAACGCTGTGGGTGGGCCTTGAGGAGGGCTCTGTAAAGGCCAAGGAGCGCCTCGATGGACACATGCGGTCACCCACACGCCTCTGACCGGCCGCATTGGAGGTGGCAGAGGTCCCCCGAGTGGGAGCGGCCCCCAGTGCCCGTTCTCACGTCCTGCGGATTCAACAGCCCCCCAACCCCCCAACCCCCGGGGGAATGTTTGCCCGGCGCATGCCCGGCGCACTACCTTTGTATTAAGTATCTTATCTCTAGCCCCAAGCTTATCCCCACCCACAGGCAGGCCCACGCCATGCATATGAACCTAGTAAGAGCCCACAGGGTACTATGACCCGAGGCATACACCTGCAGGAGGCAGACAATGTAGCACAAGCACCTGCAGACCACACTGACTACAAAATGTTGACAGGCCGCACAGCATCGCGTATGCATTGTAGCCTCCCCATCTCATGGCAACCCCCCCCCCCTTCAGACACCCCCCAAAGAGCCGGATGAGATGGGAGTCCCCCCCCCCCCTAACCAAATGGCGGATGCCCCAGGGAAGTCCCCCACATAGACCGCACTAGATCGCAAACCTTCCCTGCAAGGCACCTTGCATGAGCCGAAAGATGAGAGTTCAACAACACAAAATGTCACTCCCACCACTTCCAACCACCGCCCTTGCCATCATCATAAACTGGGTGCAAAGGATGGGCCAGATTCCTAGACACTGCGAAAAGGTCTCGAACTTGCAACCGTGGCCCATTGAAGGGGGCTGCTTGGTGGAGTGCCAAGTGGGGTCGGGAAGGGAAGGGGGCAGGGGGGGGGGGGGTATTAGCGCGCCGGGCATCTTTTTTTTGACTATTCCCCACCCGTGCCTGTTTTTGCCCCCGACCAGGGAGCGCGCCCCTTCATGGCAGGGATTCTCCCCCAGTCCCGGTTTGGTTGATGGGCTTGCTAGTTCTGTCCGTGAAATTCCATGGATTGCCTTGATTGCATTCGTGCATTTGTGCGATCAAACCGAATGAACGTGTTCCACAACACACGAGCCAGACGTAACGGCCGGGCAGGATGCAGGATAATCAGGATAATCGGCGCACATCCCATCACCCATCATCCCACAGATGCATGGTTCCACAAAGCGACGTTCCACATCGCCATTGCCATACGTGGCAACACCATCCTCACACAACTTTTTGTCCATTTTTGACGGTTCTTCACATTAATAAAACCTGCAAGAAGCCTGCCAGACTGAAGGTGCGTTTAACTTGGGATCCTGCTGCTGCATGCCCTCCTGCTCAATCCCCTGCCTGCACTGTCCCTGACCTGCCAGACTGAAGGTGCATTCAATAGATGCAGCAGCCTTCGGGAACCACAGACACGGGGCAATCCCTTCCACCAAAATGGGCTCGGAAGATGCCCAAAAGGATGCCACATCAGCAACATGTCGCGCAATTACCCTCTGGCACCCCCTGTGCCATGGACCGGACCCGAGGTCAATCCGCCCGCCGTCCCCAAAGGGGCTCGGCTGCGCGGACGCCACAAGTGCCTCTCGGTCGCATGCACGGGACCCGGAGAACACCGGGAGCACGGGTGATCGGTGGTCGACGGGACAAGCGGGGGTGGGGGGGGGGGGTGTGGGGCGGGTTTCGCACGTTGGGCCCACTACCCCCGTCCCCCGTGGCCCCCGCCGGCCTCACGCCCCCGCACAGGCCCCCGGTACGCCCCACAGCCCCGTTCAGGCAGGGGGCGCTGGTGGAAAGCGCCATCCCAAAGCCTGGGCCATTACCATCACTACCCCCCCCCCCCCTTTGCAAGAGCGACGGGAGACGCCCCGCATTCGACGGAGACAACACGTCCCGTTGCTCCGCCGGGGCCGGTGTTGGGGCGCGCCGGAGGAGGACACATGACCACTGCCTCCGGACTGGACCGGTCATCAGATGATTCCCCAATCCCCACCTCCAAAGCACAAAAAAGACTGAAAAGGGGTGGCAGGGCAGCGATCCGTTGCCCTACAATACCCCCCCCCCCCGGCCCCAAATCATAAAAAAAACCCGGACTTCATGGACCAAGTCATGGACCTCTACACAAAAAGAACCACCAAAACCCACAGTCCCAAATGATGCCCCAAACACGTTGGCCCATTCAGGTCCTGACCGCCGTGCGTACAGGGGGTCAGCGCAGAGGCGGGACGCGGCGCGGCCCCATGCCGTCCCCCTTAGCCTTCCCCTTCGGTGTACCCGGCGCAAGAGAAGGACCCGCGCCAAGGGCTCGGGTGGCCTCTGCCCTGGCCCTGCCATGCCCCTCTCCCGGGGCCTCGCACCCTCTGCCCCCCCTCCCCCTGCGGCAGCGCCGATGTCGCCGGTGCCCTGGGCACGCCCAACGCGAACAGGCCTCGGGAGGCGCGCCCCTGGCCCTGTGCCCTGTGCCCCACCCCCTTTGCCGATGGCCCTGCCCCCGCCCCCGCTTGGCCCTGTTGGGGGTGGACGTCCCCGGGTACCAAAAGGGGCGGAGACAGGCCAGACCGTCTCAGGTCCTGCGCCGCGCGGACGGGGGATCGGCGTAGAGACGGGGGCGGGCTACGCCCGCTGCCGGACCTCCCGGGGCTTCACCCGATGTGTACTCGGCGCGAGGGCAGGTACGGCGGCCCCCCTGCTCATCCGCCTTGTCAAAGATGATTGCAGACCCGAGGGCTTGCGGAAACAACACGTCCCGTCCTCCGCCCGGGGGCATTACTCTCCCAAGGAGAGGGGGGGGGGTAACAGGGGCCCGTGGATGTATATATCGCGGCAGGACGAGCCCCCCATGGGACTCACGCGCCACTCGTTTGTCCCGTAGCATCCGCCGCAGCAATGCCCCCCTCCCCCTCTCCATCGTCGCACTGCCCGGGAGGTCAGTCGCAAGGGAAGCCCTTTGATACCGCGTTGCGGACCCCCACAACGCCGGTGCACACCGGGCGCGTCGCGGGGCACCGGGAAGGCTGGGCCCCGTGTCCGCTGACCGCCGAAGTACGAGTGTGGCACCGCCGGTGATGGCGGGGTACGGCCGGGTCATTGGTATGAGGGAACACAAGCCGTCGAGGGTAACGCCATTCTTAGGGTGTGTGTGGGGAAGGGTCTGGCACAAGGCCTTGGTGTTGGTTTGTTGGCGGCGCCCCCCGGCCTCTCGCCGCTGTGTCCGGGTCTTGAGCCCTGAAGTTCCGCAAAAGCCGCTGTGTTGGCCCACTGTTTCTGTTTCTCCATCGGCGGGTCGTGGCACCAACACATTTGAAGGATCCACACGGCATTAATCTTCAACTCTGCGCTCTGTGCGTGGGGGGGGTGTCATGGTGTCATGGTGTCTTCTGCCGGGTCCCGTTGCCTGTGGTCCCGGCCGGGCCAGAGCAGCACAATACCGCAGCCAGTGCAATGCCCTGTCACGCAGCGCTCCTGCCCCCCCCCCCCCCCCCGTGTGGGGGGGGGAGGGGGGGTATGACCTGTTTGGGGTGACTTTATCACCCTGATGCACGGGGCAGGGGGGGCGGGGGGTGCCCCATTCCCATGGGCACCACAACCCGGTGTGCACGTGTACGATTCAAGTGAAGCGGGTGTCCATTGCACAGACGGCGGGTGCGATGTTGTGCATTGTGCATTGCTTTGCTTCGTGGTGCTTCCTTTTCGCTTTCAGTACAACCCCAGCCCTTGGGCTTCGGGCACACGGTTTGGGAGGGCGTTTGCGGAGTCCAGGACCCACCCTCCGCCTTTGCGCAGGCCCGCCCCAAGTCCCGGTAACAGGGGGGGGGGGGGCGTGCCCAGGGCCTGCGCCCAAGGGGGGGGGGGTCCCCCACGCACGTCACACCCCATCCAAAGGCCCTGGCAATCCGCAGACAAAAGTCGTTGGTCAAGGGCCCCAGCCCCTCGGGCCTTGTCTTGTGGCCCGTGTCTATGAACAGGGGCGGCGAATGCCGGGGGGCCGTCGTGCTTTGGTGGCCGGGCCACGGGGGTCGCTGGTGCGTGGGATGCGCCGCCAAAAAGGGGGGGTGGGCACTTGTGGAAGGCCGTCAGAGGGGGGGGGGGTCCCACAGACCAACACCCCCCCCCCCCCGTGAGGTTGCAGGTGGTTTTGTTGTGAAACAAATGGCTTTGTGGACGCGTGTTTGTGGGTGGGTGTTTGCACTTTTTTTGAAGCTCCGCAAGCCGCTGTTTTGGCCACACTGTTTCTGTTTCTCGATGCGGCGGGTCGTGTCGGCCAAAACATGACGGATCCAGACGGCAATAAACTTCGAACACCCCCCCCCCCCTCATGTGCCAGGCATCGTCGAGAAATGGGGCATTCTTGTGCAGTGATGTCCCCCATCGGGGCATACTGCAGTTCGAGTCTGGGGTACTTCGCCACCGATCATGGCCCCCTCCATCAAAGCCCCGATGTTCAAAAGTCGCAGACTGACCACAGCGCCACCGCCGCCCCTCCGAAGGCCAACGCCGCGGCGCTCAGGCGCAGGCCGCCGCTGGGGAGGAGGCACCAGCAGAAGAGCCCGGGCAGGACGTACATGAGGGCCGAGCCCGTGACGGCCCCCGTGTACTGGAGGCAGACGGCGAGGGAGGGGAGGGCCATGGCCCCCACAAAGGTGGCCAGCACCCACAGCACCACGAGGCCGCGCCAGTGCAGCGCCGCGGGCAGCCCCCCCCTGAGGGCCTCGTGCAGCGCCCGGCACGTGGGCTGGGCGTACAGGGGGTACGAGAAGGCGACCCCGAAGAGGATGGCCCCCCGTGCCACCAGCACCGCCGGCGAGCGCTCTTCGAAGTCCGCCAGGACGCCGTCCGGGCTGAGCCGGTCCCCGAACGCGTAGAGGCCCACGCGGGCGAAGGAGATGAAGAAGGCGCACAGGATGGCGACGTTGGCGAGGCAGAGGGCGGTGATCCGGGACCTGGAGCGGGCGGTTGGGGCCTCCTTACACTTTGGCGGGGGGACAGGCGTGTGCCGGGGGTTTGCCGATGGGCAGTGGACTGGGGGGGGGGGGGGGGGCGATCATGTTCAGGGTGCAGTACACATCCGCACACGTGTGGGGGGGGGGGGGGGGCGTCACTGTGCAGCGTCGCCGGGGCGGCCGTGCTGCTCCTCCGAGGCATGTGGGCCCTACTGCATGCCCCTCATTCCGCAGCCCAACCCCCTACCCCCACCACATCACCCCCGTCACATGGGGACATGGCGCTGCTGTGCCACGGGACTGCCCAAGCCTCGTCGGTTGGTGTGAGCCATGCGGCCATGTCCCTGGGTTCAGTGGGGCACCTTGGGTGGCCATCGGTGATGTATTAGAACGGCCGTACACTGCAGGAGGAGGGGGGGGTACCCCCACCCCCCCTGGACCCCCCCCTCCCCTTCCAATGTTTGAGGCTGACAGCCAAACTTTTGCTTTGGCGCCTTCGGTGCCAAGAGGATTTACGCTTCAAAACCCTCAGCCTATCAGCCGGGGACCATAGGGGGACCCTGGGAGGAGGGGGTGTCCCAGCCAAACCCCCCTTAGACCCTCCCCCTTCAGACCCCCCCCCCCTTCTCCCACCGAGTTCACCCTCCCAGCGGGCGTGTGCACAGCCAACGGGAGGCACCCTCCCCGAGCAGGCTCAGCCTCGGGGATGAGACGGGCGTCCATCGCCCTCCCTGAGCGAGGAAACCGAGCACACGGGCGTCTGTGTGCACAAGGACCCGCTCAAAAGTCCTACCAAAACAGGACCTAGGAGGCCACAATCACACACAAAAGAGCAGCCACGCGAAACACACAAGTGGCACCATGCCCAGCAAGTGGTCCAAACCTCACGGCGGGTGGCACCATGCCAACATGGTGGGTGAGTAGAGCCAAGAATGCGGGACATCTAGTGCTGAGCTAGCACTCGCTGTGCAAGGAGGGCGTCCTCTGAGCTGAGCCGGTGCAATGTGCCGGCGCGACACAAGAAGCGGCCACACACATGCGACACGAGCACCACACGGGGCGCCACAGACGAGCCCAACGCAGTGCGTGGAACAAACGCCAGCAGCAGGGCCCGCAGAATGAGCAGTGTAGCCACAAGGCTACTGCACTTTGGTTGCAGAGCCCCGATAGTACCTGGATTGGTGTAACGGGAATGGGATACAATTGGCTGTAGCACCGCCTGCAGCATAAACATCGCAGCCACAAGGCTGCCACATTTTGGGTGCAGAGCCCCAATAGTTCTTGGATTGGTAACGGGAATGGGTGTAGCTGCAGTGTGTAGGAGACTGCAAACTGCAGCGCGGTAAGTGCTGCATGTAGGCCGCAGCAGACGGCTTGCAGTGTGGTGGCTGCAGCACCAACGCTACAGCCAAAGGGCGGTGGGAGAAGGAGGGCGTCCTCCGAAACCCACCAGTGGCTAGGGGGCGGGGCAGCCGCAGCTGAGAAACCAGCAGGAGGGCGTCCTCCATGCGGACCCGCCACGAGGGACCTGGCGTGGGGAGGCACCAGGCCCTTGGCATCAAGGAGCCAGGTTCCCGCACAAGGAGAAACCCAACCCTGAGGCCCAGCCCGTGCTTGGGCTGCAGTGGATGCAGCAGTGACTAGTGACTGTAGCATGAGCACTGCAGCCACGAAGCTGCAGCACACAGCTCGCAGCGCCCCAATAGTCCCTAGATTGGTGACGGGACTGGGGTACAGCTGCAGTGACTGCAGCAAACTGCAGCCTGCAGCAAAGTGAGTGCCGCAGATGTGTGGTGGTTGCATCACCAAGGCTACAGCAAAAGGGCGGTGGGAGAAGGAGGGCGTCCTCCGAAACCCCAACAGTGGCCGAGGGACAAGGCGGCCGCAGCTGGGACACCAGCAGGAGGGCGTACCCGCCACGAGGGACCCCGCGTGGGGAGGCACCAGGCCCTTGGCGTCAAGGAGCCAGGTTCACAAGGAGAAACCCAACCCTGAGGCCCAGCCCCAGCGCGAGCGATGCCGCGACCACGCGACGGCAGCGCGGAGCACACGGGCGGCTGCCCACAACCCACATCGCGTGGAGGGGTCTGCGGGTGCCAGACCTCCTCTCGTGATTGACGGTGGCCGCTCTCCTACCGTCCAGGCGTGAGGCCCCCCCATTGGGTGAGCCAATATGGCACGGCCGCGCTAAACCCAAACCCAAACCTCCCCCACTTCTCATGCATCCCTGGTGGCCATGTCTAGGCCTGTTTGGCTATTTGGTGGCGTCTTTGGGGGGGTTTCGTGCCGGGGCTTCACCGGGAGGTTTGTCCCGCAGGTCCAGGCCGGGCGCGCACGGGGCAGGGGGGCCCTCTTGGGCTCACGGCCGTTGTGACACACCTCCAACGGCACCGGGGCTGAATGGCCGTCGGAATTCGCATTTGGGCCGATCCCTTCCGCCGCCCCCGATTGGGCCGGCGTGCGGTCTCCTGCCGGATGCCTCGCAGCTCGAGTGCCAGGCGCGCAACGCCGATGGGTCTGAGGGCTGCTTCGGCAGGTCAGGCCACGGGCGTGACGGCCGGTCCCATCGCCATCGGGTCTTGACACTCCCACAGATCTGTGGAACCCCCCCCCCCCCCGTGCCCCCAACATCCCCCATACAACGGCCGGGGCATGCCTCACAGGAGGTGTGTGCGGGGGGGGGCTGTGGTACCCACCGGGGGGCAGGCAGTCAAATAGAGCCAAACACGTCCCTCGACCGTCGGCCCATGGCAGAGGCATCCCCCAAGCGGCCCATGGCTTCCAAGGCCGTGGCTCCCAGAAGGGGGGGTCCTGCTGGCACCGAGATGCGGTTGTGGCGTCCCCTACAAGTGCACTGCACCAGAAGCACGCCCTCGCCCCCCCCCCCCCCTCCCTGAGTTCGTCCGGGGCAGGGCCGCTGTCACATGGGGTAGCGTGGGGGTGGGGGGCGCCATCTGCAGCCAAAGGGGGGCCTTCCCGTTTCCTGGCCACCGGCGCCCTCTGTGCCGGCGGCTCTGCCAACCGCCGTGGCAGCGTGGCAGGCCTCGCCTCGAGCGGGGGGCTGCGGTGTGCTGCTGCAGTGCCCGTGCAGCTCGTCCTGGGGCCTCCATGATTGGCACGGCTGCCTGGTGCGACGCCACAGGGCCCATTGGGCGTTGACTGCACGAGGGTGAGATGCCGCAGCCCCTGTGCAAGTCGCTGGGGCTCTCGTGCATGGCCACGTGCACTGTGAACACGGGCTGCACTGTGTGTGCCGCACAGGGGTATGCCCCAAGGGGCCGGAGGAAAGCTCTCGGTGCTGCCCTCCAAGAGGTCATTAGTAGAAGATGGGGCTACTTCAGGGCAAGTGCCAGCTTCAGCACCAACACCCTGCAAGGGCAGGACACATCCATGGAGCTAGCACCTCCCAAATTAGTACCGTGCGAATCCTGAAGATTCGCGGAATCCTAATTTTTGTGTTGGGCGTTAATTAATAATAAGCAAAATTTTTGCGACGGCACCCAAAACGGGCAAAAAATATTTTATTCTTGCGATTCTTTTTTGTGTTTTGGGGATTGGGCTTGATTCATTTTGTTGCTACTGCAAGAGACCTCGCGTACCTTGGACTCTGGGCTTGCAGTCCATTCCTACACAGGCATACAAATGTCGATCAGTTGGACTCTGGGATTGCAGTCCATTCCTACACAGGCATACAAATGTCGATCAGTTGGACCCTGGGATTGCAGTCCATAGCACAGATAAGCACCAACAAGCATGATTCAGGTCTACCAGTTTTTCAACAAACCAATTCCAAACCAAAAACGTCCATAATGGTGCGGAAGGGGGGGGGGGGGGCAACAAGCAGCAGGGCAAACACAGCATCCCCCCCGCGCTTCTGAAATTCTTGCAAAAAGGGGGGCAGGGGCAAAATCTTTTTATTTTTGCAATTTTTTTATGCGGAACCCATTTTATCGTGAGGCATGACGCCAAAGACTAATTTTTTTGGCGTTTTTTTTTTGCGGACAACAACACCCTGTGCCGGGAAGTGAATATTTTCGCAAATCATTAGGATTCGCACGGTACGGTCCCTACGCCTACCGGAGCTGGGACGGGCCGCAGCTTCCATTCAACACATACGACTACCAACACGGTGAGGTGGTACAAGAAAGGGGGATATAGGCCAAGATGTTGCACTGTGTGCGCACTGCGTGTGCACTGTGTGGGCACTGCGTGCATACTGCGCACGCAGAGGCCGCGATACTCACCCAAGAATACCTGTCACCCGACTGGTTGCACACCGAAGCAGCAAAGCCCACATGAGAACGACCAAACTGCCTTCAACCTGGTACTCCACTGTCCCTATGAACAAACCACTCAGCCTTGTAAAGTCCGCTTGCTTCGAGTGTTTCGGTGCCCGTGGCTTCGCTCTTGGAGGCGGCGATGACGTGTCCCCTGACTCGGAGCGCGGGGAATGCGTTGTCCGTGGTCTCTTGGGTGATGGGGACCGCAAATAGGGTGAAGGGGAGGGCGGTGGTGATTCTGAGCGTGGACGCGACACACTTGTTGATGGCGAGCGAGGACAGTGATGTGATGGGGATGAAGGCCGTACCACAAACTCCTCAAAGTCCGCGGGCTATGTATGGCTACATCACCCCTGCCTTCTCGGTGTCCCCATAGTGGGGAGAGTTCAATATGGGGGACGGACAATGGGTAAAAATGGTTGACATTGGGCAACAAAGGATGACAATTCAAATGTGCCACATCCCAAATGCATAGGAAGCTAAAAAAAAAACCCAGTATGGAACCAAAAACTTGTCAAAAGGGGCCAAAAGTAGGGTCCGAGTATTGGCCGACATCCAAAACTTCGCACTGCGTGCGCACTACGTGTGCACTGCGTGCATGGCATTCCCATAATACACAAATATCCCCAAAATCAGAGCTATGCGGGTTCAAGTGGGCAAGCACTCACAACAAATGTGTCCATGACCCTATGTAAGGGGGTGTTTTTGCACAGTGCGGGCACAGCACGCGCACAGCGCCAATTATTACGTTGTTTATCCCGGGAACACCCCTGCAAACAACCCACCTCCAGAAGCGTGCATAATCCATTCAAAACAGCATCGGGGGTGCAGAATTCAGGACCCTGGGACCCGTGCCAAGCATCAGACCAGCGCAGCGCGGGCACAGCGCGGGCACAGCGCACGGTGCGCCCCCTGACTGGTAAATTCGTCACCAAACCCATGTCTTATGTGGCCATACTACATTTGGGACCTAATCAAATTAGGTCCCAAATTGATACGGTCCCTACGCCCGCCGTGGCTTGGACAAAGGCGTAGCTTTTACAAAGGGGGGGGGGGTATGTGCCCCAGGGGGGCAGGAGGATGACCATGGCACCGTCGTGCGTGCCCTGCCCCGCGGCACAGCCCCCCCCCCCCCCATGTGGAGGGGGGCATACCGGGAGGGCCTGGAGAGCTCGGCGATGATGGGGAGGTACTGGATGTGGCAGTTGAAGGCGAAGGCGATGATGGGGAGGGCCAGGGGGGCGCCCTCCCACTTGACGGGCCTCGGGTCTGCGATGGCCGCAGGGCCGGGCTGCTCCGCCGCCGTGTACACGAGGAGAGCGAAGGTGTAGACGTTGCAGAGGGTGCCCAAGAGGGAGGTCACGGCCAGGCCCCTCAGCGTGGGCGAGAGGCTGAGCGGTAGCAGGAGCCCTGCGGCGGGCAGGGCCATGGCCACGAACTTGCCTGCGGGGCCCGAAGGGGGTGCGGGGCCCGAAGGGGATGGGGGTTGGGGGGGGGGGGGCGAAGGCACAAAGGGCCACAGGGGCGTTGAGGAGGTGGGACTGTCCCTTTGTGTGTGGGGGGGGGGGGGGGGAGTGAAGCCGAATGAGGGTGGGCTAAGCGATGGTGTGGGTGGCACGTTTGGGCAACTCACCCCATTGCACACCGCCACCCCCCAAGAGCCACCCACTCAAAGGCACATCACATCGAAACGGAGCGGAATGAAAGATGATGCAAATGGATGTAGGAAGACCGAAACGCGCTGTCGGAGCGGGAGCCCCCTGCACTTCTGCGTTTGGGAGCGTTGTCTGCGCACGGCAACGGCATCGGGAAAGGGGGTGGGGGGTGACCAAACCCCTCAACGGCTCTGATGCGGTACAGAGGCCGTGCATTACTGCAGAGCGCTGCCTTTTGGGGGGGGTGCGGCAAAGGGCTGTTGGGGGGGGGCACCGCGCAGCACGACCAGGGCCCAGTGCGTTGTGTGCCCCCGGGGGGTGCGTTGAGGGCAGATGCAAAGGATTCTGTGTGCCAATGATCCGGCCCCATCAGCATTTGGCAGCATTTAGGGCGAGGACCACCCCCTTGGCCCGGGCCCTCACCACCGCTGTCCCCGGGTCTGGGGCCGGGTGTGTCTGAGTCCGCACACGCGGGGGCTCACATGCGTGTGCCAGCCGTTGTACTGGTGCCGCTCCTCCCGAGCGTAGGACCAGCGTGACGATGGCTCCAAAATGCATGACCGACGCGCAGGACAGGGCGGGAAGAAAATTGCTTTGCGGGGGGGGGGGAGGGATGGCACGGAAGCCCATCTGCCCAACCCCCCCCCCCTCCTTGGTCGCCGTGCTGGGAGGGAAATTTGGGCTGGCGCTGCCCTACCTGCCGTGCCGGGGGGGGGGGGGGGGTCCGACCCCAACATACATGGCTCAAAATGATCCCCGCGTCGCGCTGATCATTTTGACTACACATATGTGGGGGAAAGTTTTTTGGTGAAAAAAATTTTCCGGGCCAAAATTTGTGTTCCGGCGCCTTTGGTGGCAACAACCATCCTTACACAAAACAAAGGGCCCGGCACAGAAGCCCATTTCTGGTACCCCCCCCCCCCTTCGCCGGGCGCCCATGCCATCCCCCCCCTGCAAAGCAATTTTCGGGCCGCCCATCTCGGACCACCGCACACAGACTACAGCCCCCCCCCCCCCCTGATCTGATACCGAGGCCTCGTGCCAAGCCCCCCCCCCCTCCCTGGCAGGACGTGCAGGAGGGCGTGGGGGCTGCGACTTCGCCCCCCTGCAGACCTCGTGAACGTTGTCTGACATGCCTCTGCAATGAAAAGCCAGGGCTCGGGACTCAGGGGCACCGAACCTTTGAAGTGAAGGTGCCGGGACAGGACAGCGTAGGAACAGCGTCACACGGCCGGAGGATCAGCGCTCGAGTGGGACTGCGGGACATTGCTGCGGATGCGGACCAGGAGGGGACACCACAGACCTGTGGGGCCCTCCAAGAGCCCGGCCGGCGCAAGGGACGTGACGGAGGAGGCGATCAGCATCAGATACGAGATGCACGACCCGAAGGCGTAGAGGGCCTGGAGGGCGGTCACGGCCCCCCCCAGCCCGGCCCCGTCAATGCGCTGCCCGATGCCGTGGTACGTGGCCGCGCCGCTCAGGGCCTGCGCGGTGCTCAGGAGATGGAACGACAGGAGCACCGCCGCCGCGCACGCGGCGGTGAGGCCCGTGGCCAGGCCGCCGCCCGCGCTCCGGAAGGCGAAGGGCATGACGAGGAAGCCCGTGCCCAGCGTGGCCTTCAGGAGGTTCAGCAGGCACTCGGCGAAGGACGCCGTGCCGGCCACGTCACCCGGGGGCAGCAGCCGGTCCTCCTCCGTCGGCTCCGTGGTACCGAGGCCGGAGGGATCGCTGCCGCTCTTTGCCATGGGCTACCGGAGGACACAGGCTTTGATCGGACCGCCAAGCGCCACCCCCGCCTCCCGACTCGGCACCAATCTGGCGACGTGCACTGTCCCACCGACGGCCTCAGGCTATTTGGCTTACCACCCAACCACCCCATCCCGGGGGGTTTTCTTAACCACCGGGGGGGGGGGGGGTGGGCGGGCGCGGGGGTGATTTGAGGAGACCCACCCACCATAGAGGTTTGGCAAACCCACAGACCCACAAATGTCCCTCCCCCATTTGGGGGGGTGGGGGCTATTGGACACGCCCCCACCCACCCAACTACCACTGGCAAAATGCCTTACCACAGGCAAAATCCCTTGACCCAAACTCCCCCACAATGGCCTACCCTACGGGGGGAGGGGGGCGGGGCGGTTGGAAACCCCCCCCCCCCCGGTAGGGTAGGGCACACAATAAGGAAAACCCTGACCCCATCGCGTGCCAAGCTACAGCCCTGCCTCCTCCGCCTACACCGCCCATCGTGTCAACAGCCATGGCGGTGGCTCCACCACAGCATGGCACACTGCCAGGCGATGTGAGTCGTGGGGCACAGCAGCCTCGCAGCACCTGTGGCGAGGTGCATCAGGCACACACTTATGTGCAGTACGGCTGTTGGGGACATGGAGCATTGTGTTGTATGGCGGTAGGCCCCCCTGTGCCAGACAGCCTGCCTACCCCTATGCCCCATGATGCGGAGGTGTCTGTGTACCCCCGCACGGCGTCAGCCTATACCACGCTTGCCCCTCCGCCCCTCTGTCCCACACCATCACCGCCAACACCCATGCCCCTCTGTCCCACACCATCACCGCCAACACCCGTGCCCCTCTGTCCCACACCATCACCGCCAACACCCATGCCCCTCTGTCCCACACCATCACCGCCAACACCCATGCCCCTCTGTCCCACACCATCACCACCAACACCCATGCCCCTCTGTCGTACACCGTCACCGCAAACACCCATGCCCCTCTGTCCCACACCATCACCGCCAACACCCATGCCCCTCTGTCCCACACCATCACCGCCAACACCCATGCCCCTCTGTCGTACACCACCACCGCCAACACCCATGCCCCTCTGTCCCACACCATCACCGCCAACACCCATCTCACTCTGTCGTACACCGTCACCGCCAACACCCATGCCCCTTCGTCTCACACAAGGCCCGCCTGCAACTCCTGCGCGATGCCCTCCGAATCCGCCGACAATGCACAATGCCTCTCTAAAGTGTCTCCGTGCAGTGTTTGCCAATGATCCACTTTTGGGCAAATGTCTCATAGTTCAGTCCCTTTCCACAACAGCACACCAGGCCATTGCCACCCCCCCCCCCCCCCATGACCGCATCAGGCCTGTGTGCCACACAACCAGAAGGCATGATGCCTCTCTATTCCCAACAGTGCTTGCCCACACCCATACCGCATGGTGCCTCTCTGTACCACACACCATCTGCCTACAACGCCTTTCTGTGGCACACAATGGGAATGCCGTGCACGCAGTGCGAAGTTTTGGATCTCGGCAAATACTCGGACCCTACTTTTGGCCCCTTTTGACAAGTTTTTGGTTCCATACTGGGTTGCATTTGGGATGTGGCACATTTGAATTGCCACCCGTTGTTGCCCATTTTCAACCATTTTTACCCATTTTCCATCCCTCATATTGAACTCTCCCCACTATGGGGACACCGAGAAGGCAGGGGTGATGTAGCCATACATAGCTCGCGGACCTTGAGGAGTTTGTGGTACGGCCTTCATCCCCATCACATCACTGTCCTCGCTCGCCATCAACAAGTGTGTCGCGTCCACGCTCAGAATCATCACCGCCCTCCCCTTCACCCTATTTGCGGTCCCCATCACCCAAGAGACCACGGAGGACGCGTTCCCCGCGCTCCGAGTCAAGGGACACCTCATCGCCGCCTCCAAGAGCGAAGCCACGGGCACCGAAACACTCGAAGCAAGCGGACTTTACAAGGCTGAGTGGTTTGTTCATAGGGACAGTGGAGTACCAAGTTGAAGGCAGTTTCGTCAACCAGTCTGGTGACAGGTATTCTTGGGCGAGTATCCCTGCCTCTGCGTGTGCAGTATGCACGCAGTGCGCATGCAGTGCAACAACTTGGCCAATGTTTGCATGTTTGCAGTCCTACCACAGGAGACACCTCTGTCCATGCGCTCGTCATCCCACAAAATGCGTCTCTATATCAACAAACCTGCCTGCCATTCAGGATGACTCTCTGTACCACACTGTTAGTCAAGTGATGCCATCAACGGCATCTTTTTTCCATGGGTTCAGCGGCTGTCACACTGCAGCCTTCGGATGCTTGCCATTGGTGGTGCAGTGGCATTCCCCCACCCAGTTTTCGGAAGGCGACTGCCCTCGATGGCCCTTGGAATGCAAACACCAATCAGTGGTATTGTGTGTGCTCCACGCCCATTCTTACCCTTTCACGGGTGCGGTTTGGTATGCGGCATGAGCTGCAGCTTTTTGCCTCCTGGGGGGCTTGCACATCGCATGGGCAACCTTGACTCAAGCCGTAAATCAACGCAGGCGAGAAGGCATTCGGCTGGTGGCCGGCAGATTGATTATTCACGTGTTCACCTTTTTTTTTTGAGAAAATGTGTGAACAACAAAAACTTTTTGTCTTGCACAACTACTGTTTGTTTCTCGTGATGCGGCCCTCAGGCGCGATTGGGCCGGTGGGTGCATCCAAACATCAGACCCCTTCCCATGAATGACCAGGGAGAAGAGCATCTACAATGCAAACAAAATGCCAAAAACACACAAATTGCACTACAAAGAGGCCCAACACCATCATCAAACAATGCACAACTATCAATAAACACCAAAAAACACCAATAAACCATGACGGTTGTCCTAAAATCGGCGATGTTGAAAAGTAAATGAATGACCTTTAATTTTCCACCTGGCCTATGGCCTTGACTTGGGCTGGCCGGGGCAGCCCACGTCCCCTTGCACAGATCTTGGGGGCCTTCCCTGTTGGCCTCATTCCTGGTTGATGGACTACCACATGGTGCTGCGTCTCTACGCGTCTTTTAGGGGGAGGGTGCTCCTGTCATACACACCTCAGCCCTGGCTGGCGGCGGCCACATTGGACGTCCACGCGGGCCATGTTTCAGTCAATTGTGGTGTGCACCGCTCCATCCATGGGGAGCCGGTTTGCTGCCTTCGCTGCTTTGGTCCCATGGTGGCACAACCCAATGTGCCACGGCCGTGTTGCTGCTCATGTCACACCCGCCCCAAACCCCTGCGCCGCATCCCTCCCAATGGGACATTGCCGTACTCTGATGGCGCCTTCCAAACGGCACTGAGCACAATGTGTCCACGGGGCCAAATGTGACAAGAGGCACACATGCCGCCCTCCGCCGTCTCAGTCCAGTGTTTGCACTTCCTACTCTTCCCCAAAATGAGTGTCAGGGCACCGGTATTGAGAGTGCGCTGGACATCCCATCCGACTATGTGGCATGCAACGGTCGGTTTCCAAGGGACGTCCCCCACGCGCCGCTGACACGGATACCACCACAAATGAATGGCCACCACCCAACAGAAACACAAAAAAGATCACCATTGGCTGCGCGGTGCAGGGGCAGTGCGTGCGGACTCATGCTGCCAGAAGCCGTACCGAGCTGCGTCAAGACGGGGAGAACACGAGGCGTCCCATCCATCCGCACAGCTGCTGTTGGTGGCAGCCATCCTGCAACCATCGGCCCCTTGGAAGGGGCCAGGGATGTGGTGCGGCATACGCACCCCTTCGGACAGGCATTGGCACTCCCGGGGGAAGTGCGCCTGAGGCGGCATTTGGCACAGAATCCCGGTCCCCTCCTCCTCCTCCCCCCCCCTGCCCCCCTTCCTTGGCTGGTTTGCCGGGACCCCCAAGCCACCGAAGGACGGCCACGAGGCCCCCCGGCAAAGCCAGCAATACCTAATGACTTAGACTGGGGCGTATATGTGTGGACGGGCCCCCAGACCGCCCGGGGGCCGTGTGGCGCCCCATCGAGGCTCGACTGTGCCCTTCAGGACACGGCGCCGCGATTGGGGGCCCGGACCGAAGACTCGCCGGGTCTGAGGCATCGTCGTGGTCTGACGCGGATCGGGAGCTGGAGCGCCGGTCAGAAGAGGGGCTGACGCTCCATCGGGAGGCAGTCCGCTGCCGTGAGTTCAAAGGCACGATCTGCGTCAGGGCCACGTGATGTTTGGGGCCGTTCAGGGGGTATGACCGTCGGATGGGGGCCTCCCCTGCAAATCCCATTCCGGAGCGGCCCGGGCAAAGGGATGCGCTGAGGGCGTCCCGGTGGGCGGTGGCCTTTGGGGGGGGGGGGGGGGGCTGTGCGGCAGGGGTTAGCGACGGGGGGGCCACATGTGTTGCGGGGGCCCTGGACCCCCTTGTCCATGCGACGCCCGGGCCTCAGAACAATGGAGTCCGCAAAGGGGGCGCCGCGTTGGAGACGAGGCCGCTACTGTACAGCCCACGTGAAGAGGGGGGGTCTCTTGCGCGGGAAATGGAAACGGGTTATGACGTTAGATCTCTGTGATACTGCGGCTTGGCAGCGGGGGATACAGCGCACACCACCAGAGGCAAAGAGGCAGTCTGCATCCGGCCAATCGGGTATTGGGGTTTTGGGAAACAAACACGGCGGCCGCGGGGGGGGGGGCATGTCGCCTTCGATGCGTTGTGCTCGTCTGCAGCGGGCGGCGCCTATTGGCCGATCGCCATTCGCTGCCCTTCCCTCGGCCCCTCTCCCTCCATCGGCGGTGGTGCCCATCGGCCTCTCATCCCGCCCCCCGCCCCCCCCGTGCCCTTCCTCTTCCTCCTTGGCCTATCCTTCCCTCTCTACTTCCCTTTCCTTCCCCCTCGGCCTTTCCCTCCATCGGCGGGGGGGGGGGGGGCTGGTGACTGTCAAACGGGTGCTGACACACTTCGGTGTACCAACGCAGTCCCTGCCCCCGGGGGTACCAGGCGTGGCCTGGACTAGTGTGTGCAGAGGCGGGGGGTACGATGCGCCCTTCAGCTCCGGGCCCCCGGTCCCCCGGTGCAGTCTGCACCCCCAATCCAAAGCACATCAACTCAGCACAACAGCCGCTGACCCGAGGGGCGGGGGCCTGAGCGCACCAAAGCAACTCCCCAAAAGCCTCCGCTCGACCGTCGGAGGTTTGATGGCAACGGACGGGCGGTCCTTAAGTGACCACCGATGGGGGCCCTTCAGGCCCTTGAGGACTGCTGCTGCCTTGTCCTGAGGGATGCATTGGAAAGGGGGGGGGGGGTACCCCCCCTCCGAGGGCCCCCAGCCTACGCCCAGCCACTGTCCCCCTGACGCCAAGTGCCAGCCTCAACGGCAGTTGTAACCGACAGTAACCACCCCCAACCGCTTGGGCAACCTCCTCCAACCGCCTGCCTAACCGCCTCTGGGACCGCCTCTGAGGCCCCTTACCTTCTGATGCATCCCTGCCCCTGCCCCTCGTCCCCAGCCATGCCATGGTAACATACGGTGTCCCCGTGTGCTGCGGCCAGTGACGTGAGTGCTGTGGGACGTGAGCGCCTGTGCGGCACTGAGGCCTGGCACTGGGACGTCACTGGCTGCGGGGCACAGTACACAATACGATCCTTTGGGTAAGGGGCCAGGGGGGCCATCAATGTACGTCTACCGCATCCTCACGTGCATCGCCGTGCCACACACGCCGACGCACAGACACAGCCCCCCCCTTCACTGCGCCATGCGGCACCTGACCTGATTTGGTTGTCAGTACGGATTTGGAGACATGACTGAACCGGATGCCAGAGACTGGGCATTGGAGACTTGAAAGAGACACTGGACAGACATGTTCTAGGCCATGCGGGGCATGGGATATTGACACGGGAGGGCCAGCAGGCACTGGGCCTGTCACCACACGGGTCTGTGTCCCCCCAAAGGGGGGGGCAGCAAAGGGGCTGGGTCACAAACCTCCTGCACCAAACCACCGCCCCCTTGCGATGGAAGTGCAGCGCTGGTGCCTCACATGACCGTGTGCAGGCGCAGTGAGCACAGCCTTTTGTGTGGGGGGGGGGGGCGGGTTCACCATTCTTACCACATCTGGGGCCCCTCAGCGCTGTCCGTCCCCAAGGGCACATGCCTTGAGCCCTGCTCCAACACAACCGTCAGCCGCTCCGCAGATGTCAGGTCGGCCTCGTGCCCTTTGTCAAACACCGTTTCTCCCTCAACGACACGATTTGCCCATCGCATGCGCCTGTACCCCCCCGACCGTTTGGGGGGTGTTGCCCCCCGGCGGCACAGGCCCAGCGCTGGCAACGACCGCCGACATCCGCATCCCCACGGGACTGCGAGGGGCTCAGACTCCGTCGCGGCACACGGCAGTGGCCCGGGCTGCGGCCCCATCCCAAGCGCTGGTGGCGGGGGGGGGGGTGCCCCCCCCCCCTCGGAATTGGTCGTGCCCCTCCATTGGGGGTGCCGGGGGGGGGGGGTCCTGGAGCCCAAAAAGTCCAAAAGGTTGTGTACCCCAAACAGCCCCAATCAATACTTCCGTTTGTAAAAGTTCATGTTTTCCCACAATGAAATCCGGGTCCGAAGGGGCGGGGGGTGTTAGCCCCCCCCCCCCCCACCGCCCCCCGGAGATGCTGAGGTGTTCAGCAACAGTCTGCCCCCCCCCCCCCCCCCCAAAGGCACGGGACCATCATCGCCCGCCCAAGTGCCGCCGGGGGCCTTTGTCGTTGGGACACGGGGATGAGGCCCTGCGTGCGAGCCTCGGGGCAGTGCAGGTGAAGTGAAGGACATGGCGTAGGGGCTACAGGTCCTGCAACGTCCAGCTGACGCACATGCGGCCGGTGATGAGGGCCGCGTAGTCGTCGGGCTGGCAGCTCCGGCCGGTCAAGTTCAGCAGCACCCGCTGGCCCTTGTCCTTTCCTGCAGAACGCACACGGGCCGGTACGGCGGAAGCCCCCCCCCCCCCCCCGGGGGCCACAGGCATGGGCTCTGCTGCCAGTCATCGAAGGGGGCACCCCCATGCCCCCGTGTCAAGTGGTGATTGTGCTCAGGGACATTGCACAAGCCACAGCATTGCACCGCCCAAAAAGAGATGCCCCCCATGCCCCCGCCCTGCGCCCCCTCCCACTTCAAAGTGGTGGTGGGTTGTGGGGCTGTGGGGGGGAGGGACAGTGCGGCCTGCGTGTCAAGCCCCAGGGGGAGGGACAAAGGGGCGGTGCTGTGGGGCAGTAGCACGGGGCTGTGCCGCGGAGTAGCGGCGCAATGCCCTTTTACGGTGGCAGCCCCGGGTGGTGTGCTCTATGGCAGTGGCCGGGCGCTGCAGGGCAGCAGCACAGCGCTCTGCTCCGGGGGAGGGGGGGGCAGTGGCTGGACCATGTGCCATTTGGCAGCGACCGGGACCTGTGCTCAAGGGCCCGGGGCATTGGGGCGGGTGCAAGACTCGGGGGCCATCGGACTCACGGCGGTGTGCCCCGGGGGGCCCCTACGGCGGTGTGCAGTGCCCTCCCGGCCAGAGCACACATGTGGGGGGGCTGTCCTCCGGTGCAGCAGCGGAGAAGCACCGTCCCCCAGGGCCTTTGTGTTGCCGAAGCCCCGAGGCACGAAGGCGGGGCTGGGGCCGAGTGGCGTGTGGAGGCGGCGAATGACCGGTGGACGATGTGAGGGGGGGGGGGGGCATGGTACACGGGGGGGGGGGGGCACCTCCCGGACGCCGTCGGACAGGGCGGCACCGCGCCACGAGGGCTTGGTCACCCGTGCGCTGGTCCGGGGGCTATGGGGCGAGGCTTGGGCTGAGGGCTGGTGGGGGTGGCCGACTGCGCCCCCGCAGTCCCAAAAGAAGAAAGCGGGGGGTCGCGGGGCTGAGGCAGTGGAGGGCACGGGCATCGGCCGGGGATTTGGAGGGCGGGCAGCCCCCAGCAGCCGCCCCCCGGGTCCTCAAGCCCCCCCCCCCCCCCCCCGCCCCATTGTTGGTGTTGACTGCTGCCCCAGAGTTCTCCTTCAGAGGGGGGGCGGGGGTCCTGGAACCCAAAAGTCCAAAAGGTTGTGTACCCCAAACAGCCCAAATCAATACTTCCGTTTGTAAAAGTTCATGTTTTCCCACAATGAAATGCGGGTCCGAGGGGGCGGAGCCCCACCCCAACAGGAAACAGGACCCCTGCGGCACCCCCCCACCCCCCGTGGCCCTTGCCATGTCCTCCTCTGCCCCATCCTCCCCTGGGCACACCCCCTGAGGATCCGGCGCATGGCCACCCTTGAACCCCCTTCACCTCCTGCTTTGCTCACCCCCCCCCCCTGCACGCCCCTGCCCAGCCCCACAGCCCCCTCCAGTGGTCGGCCTACCCCCCCCCACCCCCAACACTATCACCCCTCCTCTCCCACGCCCATACCCCCCCCCCACTGCCCCGTCCCCACCACCACAGCCCCCTCCAGTGGTCGGCCTACCTCCCCCCCCCCAACACTATCACCCCTCCTCTCCCACGCCCATACCCCCCCCCTGCCCCGTCCCCACCACCACAGCCCCCTCCAGTGGTCGGCTTACCTCCCCCCCCCCAACACTATCACCCCTCCTCTCCCACGCCCATACCCCCCCCTGCCCCGTCCCAGAACTGTTGTAAGACGGGGCGTCTTAGAAAATCTAAGACACATGTAAGACGGATGTAAGACGCATGTAAGACGGATGTAAGATGCATATAAGACGCCCCGTCTTACATAGTCTAAGACGAGGCGTCTGAGAAAATCTAAGACGGGGACTACTTGGAATGTGCATTGCAGTGTGTGATGGATTGAACGAATAATATGATAATAATAGAATGAAAAATGTGAAAAAGAGAGGTGTGTAGGACGGGGTTGGTCATACAGATCTGATACCATGCAAATCCTAAAGATTTGCGTAAATAATTAATTCCCGGCACAAGGTGTTATTGTCCGCAAAAAAAATGTGTAAAAAATTATTTATTGGCTTCATGCCTTACGCAAAAATGGGTTCCCGGTCCCATCGCTCCATCCTATCACTCCATCCCATCACTCCATCCCATCACTCCATCTCACCACTCCATCCCATCACTCACTTCCTTCACCGGGCCCTCTTCTGCGAAGGTGGTTGCAAACAGGGAAGGTTAGGGAAGGTATGCCTGTTTTCTCTTGTAGGTTTCGTTTGGTCGGCGCGAAACGTTTCCGAGATCGATATCAATGATGTAGTGCAGTGAGCGCCAAAATCAGAGAGGAAGTATGAAAACAATCAAAAACGAGGTTGGGTTCACAAATTCTCTCCTTTCCAAAACCCGGGCAAGCGACCTGGGGCCTAGCCACAGGGTGGCAGGTGACTGTCTGGCACGATATTGGTTTGTGGTAAGTAGGAGCTTTGTCTGGACCACTGCGACCTAAATAGACCGCTGTGCTTAAATAGGTGGGATCAGTTACTACCTTTGGGTCAAACAAGATATTGGGTGATTGTAAGTAGGTACGTCTCCCTTCCCAACCCTGGGCGACAGACCTGGGGCCCAGCCACTGGGTGGCGGGTATGCAGACCTACTTGTTTGAAGGATGGATGCACTAGTAGCACTAGTAAAGATAGGTAGGTGCAGTAGCAATTGTTTCGTTTGTTTTCGTTTTCTGCTATTTTGGCGCGGCAATTTTCAGCCTAAGAAGCAAACCAGGGTTGGCGCTGGGATGGAAACCCGAGGGGTCAACAATGCCTATGGCGGCTCTGGTTTGTTTGTGCAAAACAGCAATCTTTCTTTGCGGCGCTGATGCCGTGAAGTTAAGACTGCCCCTTAGCGCCCTGCATTGGCTATGCAGGAGCGGATTGTCAAGCCCTGTCATCAGGTGAGTCTGGTATATGAGGTACTGGTTACCCGGGGAAACAAAACATTTGTATGCCTGTGTAGGAATGGACTGCAATCCCAGAGTCCAACTCATCCACATTTGTATGCCTGTGTAGGAATGGACTGCAATCCCAGAGTCCAACTCATCCACATTTGTATGCCTGTGTAGGAATGGACTGCAATCCCAGAGTCCAACTCATCCACATTTGTATGCCTGTGTAGGAATGGACTGCAATCCCAGAGTCCAACTCATCCACATTTGTATGCCTGTGTAGGAATGGACTGCAATCCCAGAGTCCAACTCATCCACATTTGTATGCCTGTGTAGGAATGGACTGCAATCCCAGAGTCCATTTTTGGAGGGAAAACAGACGGATACAAGTGCAATTCTTCACCCCCCACTATCTTTGCAGGTCCCCCTACGGGGGGGACCTTGTCAGGCACTTAAAGGTCAACATACCCCTTAAGCCCCTCCCCCTGGCTCTCGACCCCTTTCCCGACCTCCGGTGCCTTTGGCACTAGCCATTCCCAATCAAGGAAACAAACAAAAGTCTGTTAAACACAAGGGGGCCACTGGCAGCACCGCTTTCGCAAATTTTATTTTTTCTTTTTTGGGGACTGTCTCTTTCAATGTTAAACTGGTGCTGTCTGATGGCTGGGTGCCTGGGCAGGCAAGTTTCACCTTCTTGCCCTACAAGGGGGGGGGGAGAGGACGCCCAGGCACCCAAGGGGTCCAAGAGAGCATGGTGGGATATAAAAATAAAAACCTGTAAGTTCCTCTCCTGCCCTCCCCGCCAGGGCCACCCCCACCTTGTTTGCCCCCAGCCTTCGGGTTCCACACATTCAGTGACTTCAACAGGTAAGGGATGTTGAAGACTTTAAAATTTTTTTGTGGTGTGTATGTGTTACGATTCACATGGTTCATTACTCAGGAATTGCACCCAGCCCCTCCTGTTTTGCACTCTTTTGTGACGGCTTTGTAAAGGAATTTGTTAGGGAAAACTCAGCATAGGCCACAGAGGACATACTCATTGACCTGTAGCACTGTTGAAACGCCCTCTCCTTTGCGGTGTTGTGTTGTGACGTTGTGCCAACAGGTGTTCTGTAGAGTTCCAAATTTGTGTGTTGCATGTCAGCATTGTATTAGCAAGAAGTATTGACAAGAAGGGTGATAGGAAGGAAGAGAATACTTGCAGCAAAGTACATGGATGCAAGCAGTTGTAAAGAAGAGATTAGAACAGGAGAAGGGAACAACACCACATAATAGAATGGGATGTTGCTGATGTGAAAGTGGACACGGCAAAAGTCATGGTGCAGCCACTGTTGCTGTGCACCCTGCTACAGGGTGCACTTGTGTTGCTTTGTGACTATGTTGTACACTCTTGCCTTTCATAGTAAACTACTACATTGATTGTGCCATGCTTGTTATCCTGTACCGGAGCACTATATGTCTGCATTTCAGCGTTGTGAGGGCTGCTTGTGGCCTTTGGATGCTGCAGGCTGGTGCACAAAGGGGCGATTGCACTGTGCTCCTTGTGGTTGCCCGTTCAAGAATGATGGATCTTGCCCCCGTTGCAACCAAGTAGTGTGGGACAACAATTTACAATACTACGTTCCACTCTTGCAAGACACACACGAAGACATGGTGGCGGCAGACGTGTCAGACTCTGGGTCTGACAGTGGGTGGGATGCCCCATCTCTACAATGGTCACCGACACCACCACCTTCGTTCCGGGAGTTTGAGTCTTCCTCGGACTCTGACTTTTGAGAGGGTCCTGAATGCCGTTTCCATGAAGACTGGCACACTTTGTGTCGAACGCGGTGTTTTTCAACACCACTGCTTGCCCCATTTGGTGGGGCCATTTGAAATGGTGCTGTGTGTATTTTCGTAGTTGTTGCACAGGCAATTGATTGACGTTTGGAGGCCTACCCCCGGGGGGGGGGGGGTCCGCGTGCTATTTTTTGGGATTTTGGGTGCCCTCCGGTAACCCCCCCCCCCCTGTTCGGGGCAAAATTTACCACTGTACGGGCCATTGTGCGGGGCGGACCTTTTTTGGTAGAAAACCCTCAGCAGGGCATTGCGTAGTGACCCCAATCACCAAAATATGTTCAGAATGTATACCACCAATAAGCCAAATGTGAGCAGAGACATGTCATAGCCGAGTTGGTACATGCGGGTGCTCACAGGGGTGAGGTCATGGGTTCAATACCCACATCTGGCACTTTTTCTGGCCCTTTTTTTGGCGCTTTTTCTGGCGCTTCTGGCGCTTTTCTGGCGCTTTTTCTGGAGCTTCTGGCGCTTTCTCCGGCGTTTTTTTAGTATTACAAGTGCACATGACATGCATTGGACACAATCACAAACAACCCGGAACCTTTTCTGACGCTGTTTTCTGCGCTTGTGGCGCTTTTTCTAGCGCTTTTTCTGGCACTTCTGGCGCTTTTGTGGCGCTTTTTCTGGAGCTTCTGGCGCTTTCTCTGGCGGTTTTTCAGTGTTACAAGTGCACATGACATGCATTGGACACAGTCACAAAGCACCCGGAACCTTTTTTGGCGCTGTTTTCCGCGCTTCTGGCGCCTTTTCTGGCGCTTCTGGCGCTTGTGCAGCATTACAAGTGCACATGACATGCATTGGACACATGCATTGGATTTCTTTGCTTTGCGCAAGGGTTTCACTGGTTTCACTGGTACAGCACGCTGGCAGTAGTACTGGTGGGCCAATAGTGGATTGGGCCTGTTTTCTCGACATCACCTGTAGGCCTTGAGTGCCCTGTTACACATTGTTGGCAGCCGTGGGCGGTAGCTGAGTTGTTAGTACATTGTAGTACACAGGGTAGGATTATTGGATGAATATACCCTTGGAGGCTTGTCAGTAGCACAAATGTCATTGCCCTTCGTGGAGGTGTTTGGCCCATGGACGAGGAAACCCCGGACTTCGTCCTCGGGTTTCTGGCGAAGCATTTCCATTGCTACGTGGAGTTTATCCGTCATGAAGGCCACGACGCCGCTCTAGATATCATTGTGGATGACATTCGTCAATCAAAAAACAGTATGCAATGTGTCCTACCTTGGCCAATTTGTGTGCCACTTGTTACCTCTGTTTGTATGTTGCATTTTATTAGGTGCTTGTACTACATCTATGACATCTATGTTCATGAAAGGGAGGGATTGCACACATAAATTGTCAGATTTTTCGCTAAGAAAATTGGATATTGATTTTTATGCCATCCATGAAAGTGACTGTGACCGCTGTATGCAGTACCCTAATGGTACATATACCTGCTTTCAGAGGTGGATGCACAGGTTCCAACCCTGTTGTATACATTCCAGTAATCTAGGGCAAACTAGGTTTGGATCCCAGTTTTTCATGTTGGCTCACAAAAAATTCGTTTTGGCAACTCTAAAAACTCAGCACACCCGCCCCCCCTTGGGGGGGGGGGGGAGACCCCCCTCCCCCCAACCCAAACCCCTTAACAGGAACTCTGCCCTTAGGCATCAGCTGCAAATATCTAAAGGCGGCCAAGAATGGACAGCATTCATGCAACAGGGGTTAACAACATTTATCCCAAGGCTTGTAACTAACAGCGATGATCCACTGAGATCCAGGAAATGCACCACCTATCCAGAAAGTTGCTCATGTATGGGTCTGCGGCGCTGTAGGGCAATGGAATAGTGTGGGGTTGTGGGGCTACTGTGTCAGAGAGTTGTGCACGTGCGCATTGTTCTTTGCACTGCCAGTGAACACTTGTCACAGGTTCTCTACCGACAGACAAGCGTACAGCACGACAGTTGGTGTTGGACATGCTGATCCGTGTTTGGCGTAGTGGCGTACCGTTCCTCAGTCCAGCATACCAGACAGTGGGCCACGAGTGCACCGTTGATGAGGCCGCACCGCCGAAGTACCTCCTCCCATGGACCCCGCACTGTGTCAAGTGCCGTGGCGAAGTGCTGCAGCAATATGGGAGGATAAGGTACACTGAAGAGTCATTCACACGGCAGCCCATAGCTCTAATTTCGATGCGCTGCCACCGATGTCTGGCATTGTGCGGCTACGATACAGTAACAGTGGGTGAGGGTGAGGACGAGGAGGTGTACAGGTTGTCACTTCCGAGAGATCACATTGTACTGGCACGCCATGTGTTTGGCCGCCCATATGTCCATGAGTTACAGCAGCGCATAGTATTGCAGTTTGCAAGCTTCCAGGCAGAGGGTGGTGTCAAGGAAGTACCGCGCACCAAACTCCAAGAGGGACCCCTCAGCTCCCACCATCTCGTCGAAATGCACAACAACTGTACAAGGGCGAGACACTGTCATCAAACCATTGGTGAACCCAGTGAAAACGACAACCTTCTTTTTGCATCCTTGACCAGAAACGGACCACACTGTCTTGCGGCGCATTTTTTGCTTTGCACCCACTTGGTGACCACCCTTTCCCCGCCCCTCTCCTGCTGCCGTGTGTGGTGGTTGTTGCCGTGACTGTTGCGTTGTTGTTGCGCTTGGAGTGCAGGTGGCACCTGTAGCATGAGAAAGAGCAATTTCATGGAGCATGGATGTGTATTCTGTGTCCAATGTGGGCTGTGGACTCCGTGACACAGCAGTTTCCTCCTCCTGTGCAGTACTATAGGCATCTGTAGTTTCATGCTCAGAGTCCCCTGATGAAGCCTCTGGCAATGCCTCCATGACATCACTGCCAACATCACTCTCAAGCACCTGTGTGTACACCACGTGCCCAGGGGTGGAATGTTCTTTACAGAAGCACGTACCAGGCACGGGTGCTTTGCTACATTGTGCTTGTACGTGCAGGCCAGTTGTCGGGTCACGCTTATTCTGCCGAATACCATACATGCAAACCCGTCTGCACACCTTTGAAATGCAATCCACGACGACACACCTATCATATACCTCTGCTGTATGTCGTTTTATGTCTGGGCGTACCCTTGGCATACCGCGAATGTGATTGAGATGAGCGGGCTCACATGCAGAGCACTAATGATGTTTACTGGGCAAGCCCTTGAGACGAAGGAACCCTGTCACCTCTGAGACAACAGTGTGTAAATCTGGGCACCTAAAAAGGGCCTGCCCTCGCGCCTCACGGTAGTACCCCATGCACCAATCCAAGAAAACAACCTCTCCCACCAAATTTTGTACAATTTGTGGTCTATCTCAACCCGCCACAGAACAGGTGGAATTTCTTTTGATTGGATTTTGTTTGATTATGCATGCAGGCTTTCGCAAACATATGCCAAATACAACGTACTGTCTGATGTGCAGTGCGTGTTGGACCGATTTCATGGTACCGTGCATAAATGTCAAGGGTACGGGAGGTCGCAATTCCCAGAGTTGTCACGCGTGAACAGCTCAGCGGCTGAACAAGGCAACAATACGACAGGTCGCTATAGGTTTGCTGCTAACCCCAGGGACGCGGACACTTTTTATTTTTACATTGCCAACTGCTTGGAGGGCCGCACCAGGTACATCATTGGTGGCCATAAGGCATCTGCTATAACCGCGTTGGGAGGTTTGCAACCAGTCGAAGGAGTACATGATGATGAAGACCCAACGTCATGGGTCGTAGATGTTGCACCACTTGCAGGCTCTGGCCAATTTTGCACTTTTGTGGCCCGCCTGGCCAAATTGTACCACCTTCGAGCTACGTGGGCTGCAGACCCGTCTTATGTCCCCTTTAATCCCTTCTCCGCTTTTGCTCATAGGGACAGTGTGAGGAATGTGCCAGCCCTCAATCCGCATACCCATGGTTCTGCGCGTAGTACTTCCAGTACCGTGGCGCGGACACCTGCCGCATCTGCTGCATCTACCGTTTGCACAACTGCAACATTTGGTAGCCCTGCAGTGACTACATCCAGTGCTACTGCACCATCTGCTGCACCTGTGGTGAATCCCACCTCTGTGCCCATGGAGACCATTTCTGTCAGTAGTGATGATGATATTTTGACAGCCCCAGTGCAGGACCCTGCAGTCCTAGGAGTGGTGAAGACTGAGCCTGGTGACAATGTCCCTCCTTCCCTGGGCACAGGTGCTTCCGCTGACGTGCCGCAGGACCCCTTTTCCACTGCACAGGACGTGTCTACATCCCCCCTTGTTGATCCCTATGCACGCAGCCCAAGGTTGTCTCCCCATGCATCATTGGATGACATTTCTTTTGGCGAGGATGATGCTTCGATAGCTGCAATGGAGGACACGGACCCAGAGGTCCTTCGGCATTTCAAGATTGAGCCTGATGTCAATGTTCCTCCTTCCCTGCACACACTTAGTTCAGCACGTGTGATGCGCAAACCCTTTTTCACCGACCGGCGCACGTCTGCATCCCCCTCTGCACATCCTTATGCACGTAGCCCAGCATCCTCTCCCCACGTGTCCCCTTCTCGTTTTGACATCAGCCCTGACGAACCCCTCCACTGGTAACGCTTCTGATGGGGCCCCGAGAGTGGTCCGTGCACGTGGCAAAAAAGCCAAGGTTTACAAGAGTTCCAGTTCACGCCCTAGCACTGTTGTTCAGGCTGCTGCAGGCCCCGATGCGATTTATTTTGTACATAACTACACTCTGCTTGGAGATGTGGACCGGGGTCATTTCGTTCGAACATAGCAGCCTATTCCTCTACAATCCGGTGTATGGGACTACGCGGCCGAGCCTGAAGCATTTCAAGCCCTCTTGGCCCCACCCTTTGGCATGCAGGAAGTACACAGTAAGCCCAACATGCTCCAATTGCTGCAGAAGGTGAAAGGGAAACAACTTTTTTCTGTGCGCAGACTATGGTCCACCCTATTTGCAAATAGGAAGCACCCCCCCCTCCATGTCACAATTCAAGGCCATGCTTGTCCATCTCCAACAGGCACATTTGGTACTGCTTGTGATTGTGGATGCCAGGGCCAGATCATGCGCATGTCTCATGCTGCCTGCGCCCTGCCCTGCCCCTGCTTTTCTTGTTCAGAACAACATTACGGTGGACGCGTGGGATGCACGTTGCTCTGCAGATTGCTTGTACTCCGTGGCATTTGACCAAAGTTCAGTGCCTAAGCCACCACCTCGGAGGCGGCGGTAAATGAACCATGCCAACTTGGCAACCCCGAAGCAATGGCAGAACATTTGGCATGGACCGGATTTCTGTTCGTCAGTGGTGCTTTGCTGCCTTTTTGTGCCTCACACATTAGGGACAATGCCCAAACTGCTCCGTTGTTACTCCAAAATGATTTGTTGCAAAATGGGTGCAGAATTAAACAACAACACCTAGCGCCAATAATTAGGCCTGGGGGTCTCCCACCTCAGTACTCTAGAGGGTTAATGAGGCTTAACATCTGAAATTGGATGGTACCATGGGACATACTCAGAGTACAGCTGCTACTGCCACTATAAGGGAGACAATGCTTCAGTGCCATATGCATCTATGCCCAAACTGCTTGGTTGTTACTCCCTGCAAAATGGGTGCAGAATTAAACAACAACACCGAGCTGCAACATTTGGGCCTGGGGGTCTCCCACCTCAGTACCCCACAGGGCAAACGAGGCTTAACCCTTGAAATCGAATGGTACCACGGGACATACTCAGAGTATGGCTGCTACTACCACCATAAGGGAGACGATGCTTCAGTGCCATATGCATCTATGCCCAAACTGCTTCGTTTTTACTCCCAAATGATTTGTTGCAAAATGGGTGCAGAATCAAACAACAACACCCACCTGCAATTGTATTGGGTGGGGTCGGGGGGGGTGGGGGCTCCCAAGGGACTGGTACACAACCTGCTTATGTAGTTTCTCACCCTGTACAGGTGAAAAAACGAAATTTCCGAAAGTGATTTTTTTGATATCCCGGCCACTCACAATGACCATCCAAGCTGTGTAAAGCATGTTTTGAGCAGCATTTAGGTGTTTTCCACCCTATTTGGGTATTGAGTGTGTTTTGGGGGGCATCCCATCTACAGTATGTAGACACTGTCTGCCCCAAGTGTCTGCCCCAAGTAGACGCGGCCTGCTAATTGTAGACACCGTGGGCATGTTGTAGACGCGAAGTGCCAATATTTGGGAAGGGGGCCGAAGGCCCCCTTCCCCACCAAACGGTCCGCTGGCAGCGTTCACCCGCGCACACGGGCATGGTGTTCTGTGGTCTGTAGACACTGTCTGCCCCAACTAGACACGGCCTGCTAATTGTAGACACCGTGGGCATGTTGTAGACGCGAAGTGCCATTATTTGGGAAGGGGGCCGAAGGCGCCCTTCCCCACCAAACGGCCCGGTGGCAGTGTTCACCCGCGCACACGGGCATGGTGTTCTGTGGTCTGTAGACACTGTCTGCCCCAAGTAGACGCGGCCTGCTAATTGTAGACACCGTGGGCATGTTGTAGACGCGAAGTGCCAATATTTGGGAAGGGGGCCGAAGGCCCCCTTCCCCACCAAACGGCCCGGTGGCAGTGTTCACCCGCGCACACGGGCATGGTGTTCTGTGGTCTGTAGACACTGTCTGCCCCAAGTAGACACGGCCTGCTAATTGTAGACACCGTGGGCATGTTGTAGACGCGAAGTGCCAATATTTGGGAAGGGGGCCGAAGGCCCCCTTCCCCACCAAACGGTCCGCTGGCAGCGTTCACCCGCGCACACGGGCATGGTGTTCTGTGGTCTGTAGACACTGTCTGCCCCAAGTAGACGCGGCCTGCTAATTGTAGACACCGTGGGCATGTTGTAGACGCGAAGTGCCATTATTTGGGAAGGGGGCCGAAGGCGCCCTTCCCCACCAAACAGCCCGGTGGCAGCGTTCACCCGCGCACACAGGCATGGTGTTCTGTGGTCTGTAGACACTGTCTGCCCCAAGTAGACACGGCCTGCTAATTGTAGACACCGTGGGCATGTTGTAGACGCGAAGTGCCATTATTTGGGAAGGGGGCCGAAGGCCCTCTTCCCCACCAAACGGCCCGGTGGCAATGTTCACCCGCGCACACGGGCATGGTGTTCTGTGGTGTGTAGACACTGTCTGCCCCAAGTAGACGCGGCCTGCGAATTGTAGACACCGTGGGCATGTTGTAGACGCGAAGTGCCAATATTTGGGAAGGGGGCCGAAGGCGCCCTTCCCCACCAAACAGCCCGGTGGCAGCGTAAACCCGCGCACACAGGCATGGTGTTCTGTGGTCTGTAGACACTGTCTGCCCCAAGTAGACGCGGCCTGCTAATTGTAGACACCGTGGGCATGTTGTAGACGCGAAGTGCCATTATTTTGGAAGGGGGCCGAAGGCGCCCTTCCCCACCAAACGGCCCGGTGGCAGCGTTCACCCGCGCACACGGGCATGGTGTTCTGTGGTCTGTAGACACTGTCTGCCCCAAGTAGACGCGGCCTGCGAATTGTAGACACCGTGGGCATGTTGTAGACGCGAAGTGCCATTATGTTGGAAGGGGGCCGAAGGCGCCCTTCCCCACCAAATGGCCCGGTGGCAGCGTTCACCCGCGCACACGGGCATGGTGTTCTGTGGTCTGTAGACACTGTCTGGCCCAAGTAGACGCGGCCTGCTAATTGTAGACACCGTGGGCATGTTGTAGACGCGAAGTGCCAATATTTGGGAAGGGGGCCGAAGGCGCCCTTCCCCACCAAACAGCCCGGTGGCAGCGTAAACCCGCGCACACAGGCATGGTGTTCTGTGGTCTGTAGACACTGTCTGCCCCAAGTAGACGCGGCCTGCTAATTGTAGACACCGTGGGCATGTTGTAGACGCGAAGTGCCATTATTTTGGAAGGGGGCCGAAGGCGCCCTTCCCCACCAAACGGCCCGGTGGCAGCGTTCACCCGCGCACACGGGCATGGTGTTCTGTGGTCTGTAGACACTGTCTGCCCCAAGTAGACGCGGCCTGCGAATTGTAGACACCGTGGGCATGTTGTAGACGCGAAGTGCCATTATGTTGGAAGGGGGCCGAAGGCGCCCTTCCCCACCAAATGGCCCGGTGGCAGCGTTCACCCGCGCACACGGGCATGGTGTTCTGTGGTCTGTAGACACTGTCTGGCCCAAGTAGACGCGGCCTGCTAATTGTAGACACCGTGGGCATGTTGTAGACGCGAAGTGCCAATATTTGGGAAGGGGGCCGAAGGCCCCCTTCCCCACCAAACGGTCCGCTGGCAGCGTTCACCCGCACACACGGGCATGGTGTTCTGTGGTCTGTAGACACTGTCTGCCCCAAGTAGACGCGGCCTGCTAATTGTAGACACCGTGGGCATGTTGTAGACGCGAAGTGCCATTATTTTGGAAGGGGGCCGAAGGCGCCCTTCCCCACCAAACGGCCCGGTGGCAGCGTTCACCCGCGCACACGGGCATGGTGTTCTGTGGTCTGTAGACACTGTCTGGCCCAACTAGATGCGGCCTGCTAATTGTAGACACCGTGGGCATGTTGTAGACGCAAAGGGCCAATATTAGGGAAGGGGGCCGAAGGCCCCCTTCCCCACCAAACGGTCCGCTGGCAGCGTTCACCCGGCGCAGGTAGGGTGTTCGGTAGTTTGTGGTTTGTTTCCTACATTTGTATTATGTCCTGATCTTGTTCAATCCCATAGCTTTTTGAATGAAAAAAACTGCACCTGTACTTACTCTAAGACACCCTGTTCTTATTAATGTAAGGGGCCCCGTCTTAGATAATCTAAGAGGCCCCGTCTTAGATAATCTAAGACGCCCCGTCTTAGATAATCTAAGACGCCCCGTCTTAGATTTTCTAAGACGCCCCGTCTTAGATTTTCTAAGACGCCCCGTCTTAGATTATCTAAGACGCCCCGTCTTAGATTATCTAAGACGCCCCGTCTTAGATGGTCTAAGACGCCCCGTCTTAGATTTTCTAAGACGCCCCGTCTTAGATTTTCTAAGACACCCCGTCTTACGTAATCTAAGACGGATGTAAGACGGATGTAAGACGCATGTAAGACGCATGTAAGACGGATGTAAGACGGATGTAAGACGGATGCAAGACGCCTCCAAATCTAAGACGCCCCGTCTTACAACAGCCCTCCCCGTCCCCACCACCACAGCCCCCTCCAGTGGTTGGCCTACCTCCGCCCCCACCAACACTATCACCCCTCCTCTCCCACGCCCATACCCCCCCCCTCTGCCCCGTCCCCACCACCACAGCCCCCTCCAGTGGTCGGCCTACCTCCCCCCCCCCAACACTATAACCCCTCCTCTCCCACGCCCATACCCCCCCCCCTGCCCCGTCCCCACCACCACAGCCCGCCCCCTCCCATGCCAACCCAATTCCATCCGACGCAAGGACCATTCGTTTGCTCTCGTTTGGGCCGGGGGCTTTGTGACAGGGCTCCTCTGGGGCGTCCCACGCATGGGGTCTGTGGGGAATGGGAAACAGTGATACGTGTGCCCAAAGCGCGTCGTTCTCTGCCTTTCGCCGCGGACATGACAGTCAAGGCCTTCGGGCAATGCAGCACATTGTTGGGGCGCATCCGCGACGGTCCCCTAGCCCCACACCTAGGCCACCCCTCTGGGCGGGGGGTTTGGGTTTGGGTTTGGGTCGGGACCCTTGCACCGTATTGCACAACTGTCAGACGCAGGGTGTCGGTCGTGTGCTCAGGGGGCCTCTCCGGGTCCATGAGGCCAGACGTCCACCACTGCTGCCTTCGCAATAGGCAGGTGAAGCGGGTGTTGTGCCCTGCTCACACCCCCCCCTCGCGGTCTGCAACCTGCTCAGCCACCCTTTGTCCACAACTGGGCGGGGGGGGGCGGGGCGGGGGGGCACCTGTCTTGTGGAGGGCGGTGTGCAGGTGCCCTTCGCCGAGGAAGTCGTCACCGCTGGTCATGTCGAAGTCCGCGATCCAAAACAACGCGTGCACGTCCCGCGAGAACACAATGAACTCGAAGCTCTGCACAACGGGACACGCGTGTGGGTGCGCAGCTGCCGGACGGGGGGGCCCCGCCCTGTGGGCCCCCCCGGCCCCGGACGGATGGGGGGGTGCTCAAGGGGATGACGTGTGCGGCCACGAACGGGGCTCGAGCCGTGCCCCCCGCCGGCACGCCCCCGCATCGCCCGGTGCTCTGCACTCCACCCAAATCGGCGTTGTACATGCGTTGAGGCATCGCCCACCACAGTTTTGGTGGATCTCCCCTCATTACCCCCCCCCCACTGAGGCGTGGGGGGGGGGGAGTGCCGCAGGTGATTTGGGGTCTGACACACTCTGCACCCCTTCTCTGAACACGGGGGGGGGGGGTCAGGCATTGGCTCATGGAACACACTTGAATACCGCCCTCACCGCCCCGTCCCTCTCACACACACCCGCCACACGCCCCATGGCCACGCACATGACACCGGCGCACCCAATGCCCCGCACCCACAGGGCAGCGCCCCTCTCAACGGCAGTGCACACGACGATGGACGCGAGCCGCGCAGGCGGGACAAGCGGGACACAGCGCTGGTCCCCAACGCATCTCGTGAGGCCCAAAGAAATCAGTGGACGACGGAGTAGAAGAACACGTCGGCTCAGCGCCCGTCTCCAGTACCCCGGGGGTTGTGGGGTGAGAGGCACCATCGGGTGGGGTGGTCCACGTGCTGTGCCCCCCGCCCCCCCCTGCGCTGCAGGCAAACGAAGTCAGGCGATGCATATGCCTCTGTACAGCACAGGCCCCGGCCCCCTCCCCTTCAACCGTCAAGCTTTCCCCACCGCTGCCCTCCGCTGCCCTACCAGAGCGATTCGGACATTGGGACCTTCATAGAACCACCCGCCACTGGGGGACGCACGCACACACACACACACACACAATGAGAACCGCGAAACAAGAACAGAGCAAAGAAATGCGGTTGGAGAAACGCCTCAGGAGCTGCAGAGCAGTCCCAGACGTCACAGACACGCGCGCGCGCACGCACACACACACATGCGCAGGCACGCAGACGCCGGCAGTGAATTCTTCACGCGGGCCGCAACCCTCGCCGTCCCTGCCCTCGGGCCGGGGGTCGGTCGCACACCTGACCCCACTTGGGGTCGTTCGCAAAGGAGCGGCAGTGCGTCCGCTGCATCTGATCGCCCACGAAGACGGTCACGTAGCAGTCGTTGGACTTGAGGCTGTCGGTCCACACCAACCCGTTCACGTCATGCACCACGATCGTCAATTTTCCTGCAACACCCCCCGAGCGGATGCAGTGCACGTGTGCGGGGCTGCGGGGTGTCAGGCATGGGCCACAGTGCACGGGCATTGGGGTGTGGGGGACACAGTGCAAAGGGGACGCGTTGGTATACGCTGTGTGCCTGCTGACTCCTGTGCTCCATCCAACAAATACGACACTAGTGGAGAGTTGGTGGGCCTGTACTTGGCCGATGTCATGCATGACACACACCACACGGATGTGTGTTCACACATGTGTTGGTCACCGATGTGTACGGGCGTGTGTGGCAGGATGCAGGGCCGCATGTGGGGTGCGCGATGGGTGCCACACGTCAAAGGGGGAGGCTGTGGCGCAAATGGGCTGCGTCGTGCTGGACCGGAATGCAAACGTGTGGCGTTGGTGTACCCGGGGACAGCGCGGCGCAGGGGGTGGCTCCGGAGGAATCGAAACTGTGCGGACCGCTGAGACGGGGGGCATGGGCCCGCCCTCTCTGACTGACGTCCCACAAGAGTGACCCCCCCCCCCCCATTCCAACGCCGTGTGGGTGGTCCTTTGGAGAGGGCGTGTCTGTACTCTGGACCGCGTGCGTCGGTCCCATCGTGGCACTCTGCACTCCGCCGCGCCGCGTCGGTCGGCCGTGGCAGTCCCGTCCCCCGTTGGCTCAGTGGCCCTCCCTCACGGCACCTCACGCCCTCCCTCCCCCACCCGCCACCCCCAAACCCGCCGCATCCATCGGCCAGTCCATCCCCCGCGCCCGACGGGGCCCTGTGCATCCCCAAGGCCCTGTCCTTGACCATTGCCTTGTGTTTGGGGAACGCGCGACGGGGGGGGAGGCTGTTCACGAGGGGCTCCTTCGTACCCTCGTGAGGCCCGTGGCTTCACAACTTCGCGACCGCATACCCCCGGGGGGTACTCCGTGCAGGAGGGGGGGGGGGGATTTGAATCTACAAATTCTGGTGCAACAAAATCTGTGCCAATTCTTCAAAATGAGTGAACAAATTATGTACGGTTCCCAATAATTGCCCATGAGAAACAGTGGGCGCTCGCTGTTATTTCCTCATGGACTTTGGTTCTCGATAGCTGCTGCTATTTCCTGGTGGACTCTGGATGGCTGCTGGCATGGCTCGTCAGGCAATGCCAAACATACACCTGCGCAAATCCTGAAACACACCGAACAAATTGCGTACAAAATTTTCGTGCCGAATTTGAATTGCAGAAGTTCTGACTTGTAGCCCCCCCCCCCCCCCCCGAGTACGGACACTGAACACCGCTGGGCTGCGGCATGAAGAACCCCAAAAGGCCGGCACCAACCGCCCAAAGAAACCCCCCGAAGCACCGACCGTGGCTCAGCGATTGTAGCGTTTCAGTGTGTCGGAGGTGTTCCGCGACCGCCTGTGCACCTCCGTGGCCACGGACCCCCGCCCATCCCCAGACCCGTGCCCCGACACCGTCGGCCGATGGCAGTGCCATGGGGCCGTCACACACGTAATGGGGGGGCGCCTCTGGGGCGGGGGGGGGTCCCTCAGGCACCGAAGCGGCACAAGCCACACACCGACGTACGGGACGGCGCCGTTGCTGCGCTCCTTGACGCCGCGGACGTGCGATGGCCACAGGTACGTACTGAGGACCGGGTACTTGAGAAGGGGACCTGAGGGGAGGGGCACGGGCGTTGGAGGGGCCCGAGGAATGGAACGGGGGCATGGCCCTCTGATCACCACCGCCACCCCAAAGTAAAGGGGGCCTTGGGGCCTCAGGGGGGGGTATGGGCCGTGCCGGACAGCCTCCGTGAGGCTGTGCCGGGTCCCCTTGGCCTGGGGCAGTCAGGGCTCAGCGATTGCAGTCCATCGAGGGCGGCCCCAGGGCCGCATGCGCCTCGGGCAGGGAGGTACGTATACGCACGTGTACATGCAGTCTATAGAAACCCTGTGTACATGTGGACACTGTGCACATACACGTTTACCCCGAGTATGGTCTGTAGACACTGTACATACATGTAGACACCGGGCAAAGTTTGTAGACACTGTGTACATCAGATATGTACGTATACGCGCGTATACGTACAGTGGGGCGGTCCTCAACGGAAAAAAAAAGTGTTCCTTTACAAAGGTTTCCCAAAAAGGCCCGCAGGCGCACCATGTGTTGGCAGTTGGCAGTGGGCGGTTGGCGGTTGGCGACTGCCGGTTGGTGGCGGTTGGTGGTGGTTGGTGGTGGTTGGCGGCGGTTGGTGGTTGGGGATTGGTGGTTGATGGCGGTTGGCAGTGGTTGGCGGTTGGCAATTGGTCGCCGCTGGCGACTGGTGGCGGTTGGCGGTCAGCGGTTGGTGGCGGTAGGCGGTTGGTGGTCCCTTGGGGCGGTCCCTAAGGGCAGTCCTTAGCAAAAAAAAAATCTGGTCCCTAAAGGACCCCCCTGACGTACAGCCCTCGCCCAGACTGGGCGGTGATCACCGAATGAGACAGTGCGCAAAGAGACTCTCAGTCGACACTGGGCGATGTGCTGGGGAGGCTCCGCCACGGCCCGTGTGCGTGCGCAGTCCCCGCCTGCGCACCGCCTTTGGAGCGCCCGGTAAACTTCGGACGGTTCTGAGAGAAGATCGATGGTCCGCAAACGTCGCATGAAGTGGGTCAGAGCAGTCGCATGAAACTCAAGACCGGACACTCTTGGCACATCGGAGACCCCAAGGGCCCGAAATGGACGAGTGGCGGGCCCGTCCCCCCCCCCTCCCCCTCGGACACACGCATCATCGGCGCGAGGCACATCATTCCGCAACACAAATGAACACTGCAACTGCACAGCATCGCCGGATGCACGTCACCCGTGACACACACGCCCCGTGCGATGCCCATGCGCCTGCCATTCCCCTGCAACACAACACACGTTCCCCCCCGTCCCGATGCGACAGGGCCCCGGGCGCGGCGTGCGCAGGACACACCTAATCCAAGGAACACTGCGCAGCTGGCGCCCGTCACAAAGCCCCAGTTGGGCAGGACCAGTGAGACCGCAGCGCCCGTCAGTAGGCCAAGGGTCACGA
>OZ038382.1:38647298-38703889 GCA_964036045.1 Eutreptiella sp. 'Long Island Sound 2002'
CAGAAACCCAACGAATCAGCAGAACAATTCAGCAAAATCCAGAAACCCAACAAATCGGCAGAACAAATCAGCGAGGTTGGCCAAATTGGGCTGCCTATTTGGGGGGGAGGGGGGGTTGGATATATCTCGCGTCTCTCTCCTCTATCTTCTCTCTCTCTCTCTCTCTCTCTCCCTGCCCTTCGTCACCGACTCCCTGGCGCAATTGGCGTGGCCTGTAGAAGAGTAAGAGGGGAGGGAGAGAGTACAGGTGAGGGCACGAGACAAAGGGTGTATGCAACATCATTGAGTTTTGAGACAGCTCGACGAAAAGCCTGAAAATCCTGGAAATTCAAAATGAAGGAACATTCTTGTTCAGCCAATGGATGAAATTTCAATTTTGTCGATTTTTCTGGATTTTGCCGATTTGTTGTGCTGATTCGTTGGGTTTCTGGCATTTTGCTGATTCGTGCTGCCGACTTCCAAGCAGCTGGAACACTTATCACCAATTGACTTCACACCTATGACTCACCATGGTCTGCCTTGAGGGATATTCTATACACACAGGGGTGCCACCCCCCGTGGTGTGCAAATTGGTACACCCCCATTCAGCGTTTGAGCTGAGTGCAGTGCCGATTCTTGCATGGTCAGGGGTGGGGTGCCTAGACTTTTGTATGTGTTGTGCTGTCACAGTTCATTGTACAGGGGGGGGGGGGGGGCACAGGCAAAACCATGACTGGACTGCCCATGCACAGTGTAGACTTGGCATCGGACAGAATAGACATGGAGCCCGAGACAGGTCTTGGATACATCCTCAGACACAGTTTCATCACCAACCACGGAATTGAAGCGTAAAACATGCAGACCTACGTTGAGAATGTGGTGCTCTACCACAAGGCCGAGAGGATTGCCCAAGATTGAAAGTGGAGCACACTGTTGTCTCTATGCCGAAAACTCAAATGTTGCAGAACCTATTTCACATGACGCTTCGTTGCACGAATCCCAATCCTTGCCAAAATGCAACACATGATATGCCATGGAACAATTGTTTTTGAAGAGCATACTGTTGGAAATTGTTTGTTTCATTTGCTTGTAATGCTACTGCTGTAATTTTTTTAGACAATGGTGACCATGCCATTGCGCTATGGGTGGCCAAATAATTAGTGCTTCTGCCTCTTTTAATTTGATTCACCGAAACAATTGGTTGATCAATTGATCATTTCTTCCGGTGCATTGCCCGCTTGTCTTGTACCTTACAGTGATATGCCTAATTCCTTGAAAGACTAAGATACCATAGATACCGTCATGCCAAAGGTGCGCATTAGCCTCGTCGGAGGCACAGGAATCATGCCCAACAAGTGCAAGAAGTGCACGGTGGACTGCGTGGTGCTGGTGGAGCCAGATTTCGACGCCATTGTGCGCATGGCCGCGAACAAGCTCCGGCTCAAGATCAAGGACCTCTCCCGCTTGCAGTTGTCACTGAGGAACGCATCCGGGGGGTTCCCGGCGGGGTACATCTTGCCCAATAGCGGTGACTTGAGCGCCTACTTGTGCAACGATGCCGTGGTCGCGGTCACTGTCACGCCGACAAATCAAGAGCCAACGCACCCGTTGAGCGTACCGGATGAGGTCGTCCTCGCTGCCCCAGCCCAGTTGGAGGCGGCATCCGCACCCCCCGCCCCGCTTGATGTGGAGGTTGCCAAAGTTCTGCTCCGAGCCCGCACCGGCACCATCGACGACCTCCGCGCTCGTGGGGATGAGGGTTCGGCACAGTGGACACCGGCGCACTCGCCCCCGGCCACGCTGCTATTGCACGACCTCGCCCTCGGTGCGCTCCCCCAGCGCTTTGGCACCGACCCCGCCTTCGCCCACGTGACAGCCCTCGACTTGAGCGGCAACCGCCTCACGGCACTGCCGGCGCGCTTCTGTGAGTCATTGCGCGCACTGCGGGTGCTGCACCTTGGCGGCCCCCCGGGTGACCCTTCCCGCAACCGCTTGACGACGCTGCCGGATCTGCAGCCGCTCACACACCTTGAGGACCTTGCGTTGCATGACAATGTGCTCCGCGCGCTGCCCGAGCTGGCTCCGCTGCAGGCGCTGCGCACGTTGCGGCTGGACCGGAATCCGTTGGGCGGTCTGCCCCCGCTGCCGGCCGCGCTGCGGACGCTCCACCTCGAGGGGTGCCCACTGGGGGGAACTCTGGAAGCTCCCGAGGGCCTGCCGTCCGAGGTGCGGGAACTGACGGGACTTGACGACCTGCAGCTGCCGGACGGGTCGCACGTGGGGGCTTTTTTTGGCACTCCGCTGGCGGAGCTTCTGGCCGACAGGCGGAAGGCTGTCGAAGCAAAGCCACCGCATACACAGACTGTCCCGGGCTGTTCGTAACCCTCTGGGGGTGGGCTAACCAGGGGCTTTCAGGTTGGAGGGGGGGGCATGCGGTGGCTTGTGTGCAACCGTGGGGCGGCTCATAATGGGTACAGGCATGCACGGGTTATGTGTGTGTGTGTGTGTGTGTGTGTGCACCAACTGCTTCCTGCCGCTGGGTGGACAGTGCATTGGGTATGTCCTGTCTGCGTGTGTGTGACTTTGATATCTGAGTCGCTGCTGAGGTGCCATTCCCGTGGAAGCCCATGGCAAGCAGCACGCCGGCTTGACGACGATTGGGTCCGCACCAGTTTGGAGGGCAATATACCGGTTACGGTGTGTTACAGGTGTGCTGCGTACTGCTGCACAGTACTGCTTGTACCTCTGTGCTGCGTGTACTGAGCGACTGGACCCTTGGTGCAGCGGCTTACCCCTCCAGGAAGTTAGCGATGTCAGTGAGACGTCACACCAAGGTGCTCGCTGATGGAGAGGGATGACTTGGTTGAACCCAGGTTGCAGTGAGCCCCGAGCACCAATCGCTGAAAGTGCCCTGTCTGTGTGCTGCTGTGTGTTGCGTGTGTTAGTGTCTGATCCTGGTCTGTGCTGCAGTTTGCGCTGCAGGATCTGAAGATTGCTCTGGCAAATACTCCAAGTGTGCACCCACTGTTTGTATTGTACTGTATTGTATACTACAAGAGTGTGTGTGTTTGAAGGACTTGTGGGATGGCAAGGGGGAGGGGGGAGTATGGTTGTCGGATATTGAAGCTGGTGAGGAGCTCTTCCTAAATTACCTCCTGATGGATATCCCAAGCTACATTCGCAAATGGTGTGAGGAGAGGAACCTGACCGATGTCGGTACACTAGCCGCCAGCATTGATGCGCAGTAAAGGGGTCCGTCTGGATTGGGGTGTCTTGAGGGTCGTTCCCAGCGTACTGGTCGCATCTCCCAGGGCGATTCGCGTACGCCCCTCTGCTTCACCACAAAGTGGAAACCCACCGCTTGCCTCTCGTTCGATGCAACACCGATCTCAAATCTGCATTCAACGTCGCATTTCAATGAAGTGGTGGCACACCAAGGCCGTTTTAGTGGTGCAGAACAGCCATTTTCAGCCGTTTTGAGCCTGGATTCCAGGATTCGCGGGGTTGTCCAGCCGGATTGTCACGGTTCTTGTCCAACCCCCCCCCCCCCCAAATCGGCAGCCGAATTCGGCCAACCTCGCCGATTTGTTCTGCCGACGGAATGAGTTGTTTGTTGATAAGTAGGATGTATTCGCTAAACGTCAGGGGTAGCGGGGCCAGGGTCTCGAAAAAACAAGTGATTTCATTCTGGAGGAAGGTGTAGAGTTGAAGGGCTGCGGTATGTGTGAAAGTCCATATCCCCAAGTACTTGTAGGATGAATGGGGCTGCCCATGTTTATCAAAGGTTCATAGGGATTTTCCCGAGTTCAAGGTGATTGAAAAGGGTGGGGAAGGGTCAACGGCATGGGTTTCGGTTTTTGAGACACGTTGTCTAACTGGGCCGTCAAAGAATTCAAAAACCTGTTGGGCCTGTGCCGGGGTTTGGACGCGAACCAAAATATCATCTATGAATGCCCACGCATCCGATGCCGGGCTGCTGCACTGATTGAGCAGGTGCTCAAGGCGGTAGAGGACAACATTCATGTAAATGACAAAGAGGAGCGGGAAAGGGGACAACCTTGACGCACACCTCTGTCCAATGTGTAGGAACATTGTGTGAAACCGCCTATGCGCGGAAAGTCCAGGGGTTGCGTGTTTGAACGGGGCAAACGTAAGATTGTACACACACCCGCATACATGTTGCATACATGCAGGTAAATACCAATTAACAGCAGTGAACCGAAACCTACTGTGTTACGTACGATATAGGACAACAGCGTCTGCCATTTCCCTGTGTGCGCGCTACAGGGTATTGCCGCGCGATGGCTCAGTGCACACTACAAAACTATAGCGCGCAGCATAGCGCGCGCTATGGCTCGGGGTCTTGGGTTTGTAACCCCATGTCCTAATAAGCAGGGCAAAAACGCCTATTTTTCTAACGTTTCAGATTCTTCCGGCACCACATCTGACGCTGTTAATGTCCGGGAAGATTGCAAACATTTTGGGCCCCCACTATGGGTGGTCCCTGTGGAAGAACGAGGACCTTTTGGCGGACCTAGTTGAGTTTTTTTGCTCAGGGTCTGCCGTCCAACGGTCCTTGTGGGCCAGGTTGGAAAAAAGGGTCCCCGTGTCTGAAGCAGAGAAGAAGCGTCGCAGGACCGAGGCTGCCAACGCCGTCACACCCCTGTCGGTGGTGGACTTGGTCCTGCTCCGGAAGATTCCAAGAAGAAGGTATTATTGCGCGCGCTTTGCATGTGACATTGCGCGCACTTCCGCTCATAGCACGCGCTTCGTTGACTTATGCGCGCGCTACGTCCCCATGTTGCGCGCGCTATTTTCCTCAGGTACAAAGATTTGATTACTTGGACGAGAAGTAAGGTCCCCACACACCTTTTTTCTCTCCCCTCCTATGCTAGTTTCGCCACAGAATGGAACCAGCTTGCAAGTAGGCAGCATTTAGAGGTTGCCGTGCACACAGATGGGGTCACAGTCTTTTCGCAGTGGCCCCTGCAGCACTTTTTTGACTATATATTTTCCTTTGATTCCATTGTTTCTAACCTCCAATACCCCAGGGAGTGCCAAGGAGAGCTGTGGATCATTGTGAGGGGGGATGGGTTGCCTTGTGGGGGGGAATCGTGGTGCGAGATGTCCATTTCCTTTGCCAACCATGGTCACTTGGCAAGGACATTGTCCTACCACTGGACTGTTAACGTCGCCCTTTGTGGTGAGAAGTCCACCTCTGTGTTGTCCCAGGTCTGGGCTAACAATCTTGCTTTTCTGCAGAGTGCCCTTGACACTGGTGTGGTTCCCATCCGGGGTGCATCCAGACGCTGTAGGATTTTCTGCGGTGGGGATAGCCCTTGGCTGCGTCGGTTGTCGGGTGTCACTACACATTGGATGGCAGGTAGTCTGTTCACTTACATGACGTGGTGCAAGTCCAGTGCAACGTGGTTGCAACAGGATGTGGATAGAACCACCGAGCGAGATGAGCAGTTGCTAGGGCTTATTGCACCTGGGGCCAAGTGCAGGCCCATGGATATATTTGGTGTTGTCCAGAGCAGGTTGTTGAAGGTGCCTCTGAGGCGGCGTCACCTTATACCATGTGTTCTGCACCTTCTGATTTTTGTAGGGAGGCAGGTCACTCACTGCCTTGGTACGCAGATTGGCCAAGTCTGTGCGTCCCAGTACTAGGGTCTCTGTTCAGGCTATTCTTCACAGGTCTGGTTGTCACATAGCACTACAGGGGACGGCAGAGCCAGATGGGGAAGAGACTTGGTGCCTTCTAAAGGTTTGGGAGGACCTTGCCCCCCTCCTTGGGGGTGACATGAGAATGCACACAGCAGTGGTTGCCATGTACATGCTACTGGGGGACATGTATGGCACAATGTTTGAAGAGGGTGCATTGCAGGCTCCAGAGGTTGCCCAGGCTTTCCAGAGGTGGGTTTGTCCAGCAATAAGATCACCTTATATAAACTGGATGTTGCACGATGCAACAGTTACTATTCAGGCCATAAGGCCCTATGGCCTAGGAATGTTTTCGGGTGATCTGTTGGAAGGGAGCAACAGGGTGCTGAAGGACATTTGGTCCTCCTTTTGTGATAGAGGTGTCTTTACATTGCACGATCACAGGTTGAACCCAGGGGGTTTTGACAAGTTTTGCTGCTCTGCTTTGCTTTGCATTGCGAATACTGTCTGCTTGGTATATCAGCAGTCCGCTCTACTGCGTTGAAGTATACCATAATCCGCCCACGTACGACCTTAAACAAGTGTCAATCAGAACGCCTACACGATCATCCATTAATACCGCCTTCAGCATCCATTACGCCATGCCTGGACCAAAATGCTACGAGTGCGGTGGCGAAGGACATTTGGCCCGCGACTGTGCTAATAAGCGTGGCCAAACCACATCAACAACTTCATCCACAAGACCGCAACCGGGTGAGACTTGGCCTATAACGGTAAGCCGAAACTGTGGTGCGATCACTGCGAACGTGTGGTCGCACACTCCACGGCCGAGTGCAGGAGAGGTCCACGGCAAAATCACAGCTACCACCCATACCCATCACGCCAGCATGACTCATGGCGCTCGGAGATGAGAGACATCCTGGCAGATCTGCTGCCGGAGAAAGCATCTACGCTTCGTATGCAGAACTGTGCCAATGGCGTGAAACTGACGTTCCACAGGATCACTGAGGACTCCGACGTCACATGGGTGAAGCAGAACGTCCACCAGGCGACGAACGCTTACCACGAGGGCCACTGCGTAACATTCGGTATGAAGAGTCCAACGGAACAACGGGACGCTATCCAGCGCCTACGCGGGCTGAAGGATGGGAAGCACGCGGTCACTGTGGCGGCAATCGAGACTGAAGTCAACCGCGAAGGCCTTCACATCGACCCGCAACCGCTCTCCTTGCAGATCCAGCCCAACACTGACGAGATGGACACCAGCAAAGGGCCTGCGCCGATCACATCCGACCCGGCTACTCACACGCGCCTCTCGAAGGTCGAAAGCGACGTCAAAAAGATACAGGGCGACATGCAGGACATGAGTACGAAGATCACGAACATGCCAGGCGATATCATTGCCGCACTGCGCAAAGACCGGGAGGAGGAACGACGACGCGATCTGCCCGAAGCCCAGAGCCACACCCAGCCGACAAACCCCGCTGTACCTGTGCTGATGAAGAGGGCCAAAGACCTGGGCCCCCCTATTGATGCACCGGCAGTGGGAAGCTCAGCATGGGTTGTCCGGAAGGAGGAGCACGGGACCCGTGTACCGCTGAACGTCTTCGTTACGGCAGTCCCAGGCCCTACCAGTCCCAGCTTCACTGTGCTGGCCTACCAACAGGATGGAAGCCTCAACACGACTGCACCGTACCAGTGCAGTCTGGATAACTTCATGCTCGAAGCAGAGGCCAGGAACCTCGCAACTATCGCCTAATCCGGGCAACGTCAGCGCGGGGAGTCCGGTGCAGCGCTGCGCACTGAGCCAATTTACGAACGGCGCTGCCCCTGCCAACAATATCGCTTCGCCAACAGAAGTGGAGCCTCCGGACGACACCACCGACATGATCTCAATCACTTTCTCTCGCGGTGGACCGTCCCGGAGTGTGACTGGCACTGCGAGTACTGGGTAGAACTGGCGAGACCACCTGCAACGTCGCCCCCCCAGCCAGAAAAATGACTGCGACGACCCGAGATGGGATGCCATCGTCCAGGAGTTCAGCGACTTGAATAAAATGCGTGACCAGACATGGCACGAGCTGAACATCATGCAATCTGCGCTGGGCCAACGGCCCAGGCCTGCACGCTATGAATTCCAATTTGATACAGCCTACCCCCCTGACTGCCTAGTGATCTCTGGCATCGGTGCTTCCATGTACCAGTACACATTTTTACGCAATCTGTGGAACATGTACTGTAACACGCTGCAGCTACACACATGGATGCAATGCCGCCCACATCATGCATATCTATTTTTTGCACACCTGAAAACCCTGCTCACGCACGATAATGAACGTGTCTTTCGACACGTATCGATGTGCCCCAACCCGAGCCTACATGTTGACCGTCATCGACGCGGGACGCGCCCTAGAGACACAGACACACGCTGCACCGTGGATGACATATGTCAATGAAGACACTACAAACAGCTAGTCCTCGCTTTGAAACTAGCTACGGCCAGCACCATTGAGCTGGACGTACCAATTACTGACCCCCCCGTGCTACCAGCGAGACACTCATACGATATTCCTTTGTCTACGACGTAGATGACGAAATGGGCGCTTCTAGGGGTCGGGAAAAACACCCTTGCTTTTACGACGCTTCCGAGGGTTTTTGAGGTGGCCCGACGCACTCGCGCATGAGTTTTCATGCGGTTCATCCATTTTCAAGGAGAGAAGCACTTTGCATGTTGCCTCTGCCTCTGCTTCCATCGTTCTGAGCGTTGTACAGGTGCCGCGCGTTGGCCGCGTTTTCCGTGTTCCGCTTCGGTGCTTCCGCCCGTGCTTCTGGAGGTACGCTTGCTGCGTTCGCCGCGTTCTCTTCGTGTTCCCCGTTGCCCCAGAGGCCCTCTTCTCGCAAAATGACCACCCCGCTGTACCCCAACAACTGTAAGCAGTGGCTGAAGGCTGATGGAGCGTTGGAGAAGTGGAAGCCGAAGGAGGCAGGCCAGATGAGCTTCGTTGTCTTCCAGCTGAAAGCACAAACATGTATGTGCCCGCAACATGCAACCTTCGTTGTCCTCGTTCGTTTTGTCCGTCACATGCTTACTCGACATTGCCCCTTGATTTGGTTCCCCATGCTTCTGCTCTCTTGATTGCATTCTTTTGTGCACAGCGGGGTACTGGAACCGCACAACACCGGCATCAAGCTCTATTGCTTGGCCGATGCCGGCACGGGGTACATTGTGGACGTATACCTCTACACTGGCCGCCGTGGTGTCCTACGCCGACACGGTTGTGGTGCGGGCAACCTCAACGCCCGACAGCTGATGGCGATGTGGTCCAAACAGCTGCCGGTCTACACGGTCCTTGTAGGGGACTCGTTCTTCGGGTCACACGCCACCGCACAACGGCTTGCGCGTGAGGGCCGCCCCTTCATCACCATGGTGCGAAAGGACACGGCCGGTGTCCAGCAAGGCGGTAACGCCATCCAGGCCGGGCAGACGGCTGTGGCCACGGTTGACGGCCACAAGTACGCCCTGCAGGTGTACAAGCAGCCGAAAACCGGAGGCAAACCTCCCAAATTGGTGCCGATCTTGTCCAACGTGCAACCTGCGCGGGGCCCCCTGCACCACACGGGCCGGGAAATCCACCCCCTCGTTGCTGCGTACCGCCAACTGGCACGGGGGGTGGACTCTGCCAACCAGATGGCGTTGCAGATGCGCCTCTTGGGAAGGCAGATGTCTTGGTCGCAAGCCGTGCGAGGCTTCTTGCTGCGATACGCCGCGGCCAACGCGTTTGCAACCTGCCGCGCCCTAGAAAGGTGCCGTGGCACGGATAGCATGTGGGAGTGGCAGTGGGCCCTCCTTCGCCGCCGGTACTGTACCGATGCGCAGCCGCGACGCAACATCCACGTCCCCGTTGCCGGCGCCCAACGGCGCACTTGTGCACATTGCGGCAAAGGCCGCACACAATACGTGTGTAGCGGATGCCCGGACACCCCGTTGCATGTGCAATGCTTTGCACCCGCGCACGGGGTCACTACAACGGGCACGGAGGACGCCGAGGGAAGCGAGCCGCCCCTTAGCCAGGAGACTCAAGAGGGGGACGCCGGGGAGGACGACCCGGAAGCGGACGGCGAGGACGAGGAGGAGGCGGATAGCGATGAGGAGGAAGAAGAGGAGGAAGCGGAGGACGCTAGAGGGAGCGTAGAGGACGATACGTTGGAGAACTTCTCCTTCAGCGTGCAGTAGACGGGGTGGCGGAGGCGGCCGTGGTGGGATCGAGAAGGTCATGGCCGCCAAGCCTCTGCCATCCCCACCCATGGGGACCAGTGCGAAACCTGGGGGGGACCAACCGCGTAGGCTGGATACCCAACTGTGAGGACGCGGCCCCCCCAACATAGGTGTGCTGTGTTTTACGCGTTATCCGCGTTCTGCGCGTTCCGGTGCAGTGCTTCCGCACATGCTTCTGGAAGCGTTTTCCGCGTTCTCCGCGTTATCCGCGTTCCGGAGCGTTCTGGAGCGTTATCCGCGTTCTGCGCGTTCTCCTAGCTTACGGGGATAACATACTAGCAGGTATGGTGAGAGGAAGCCCAAAAATGGCGCTTCTGTAGACAAAGGAATATGGGATCGTCCGCATTCGGAGGTTGGTACTCGCTGCCCCAATACACACGTCACAACTGTGGATGCAATGGCACATACATACCGCGCAAATGGTCACACCTCCGTCAGTCAGGCATACGCACACTGCATGCTATGCAGGAGTGCCTGCGGGGTAACGTACCGTGCCGTTTTTTCCTGGCACTACCGTCACAGTACATGCACGCACACACCGACTGGCACACACAGAGTGCGCACGCCATACACACGCTGGCAGAAGGATGGAGCCCGACAGCCGAATGTGATATTACATACATGATCGTGTGCAATAGTGCTGCAATTGAGCTCTGGCCCATTAACAATGCACTGCTGGTTGCGCACGTAGGGCCTATCCTGAGAAAAATGCGCATACCCATCCGACACATACCACCACACATGCGTACATACGTGGAGCCGTGTGGCATGCCTGACCAGTTCACGGGAAGGGCTACCGATCCCCCCCTGCCCACTGATACCAGTGGTAGGCGGGCATTCTGGGACGTCTGGAACACCGAGTTGAAGCTACGAGAACGTATCATGACGCACCGACCCCTCAACTGGCGGCTACTGGCACAGTCATACAGGAGGACAAACGCCATGATGCCATACGCCCCACAGACACACCTACGACGACTCAGTAAACTAGTGGATTGGGATGTCAGCGACCAGATCGAGGACCCAGGGCAGTGGGTCTACATGGTATGGACCGTGCTCGACCCCAGACCGTACTTCGGACAGTGCGGTGCCATCGGAGAGCAGAAGACCGTCCTGAAACGGTTTTCTGAAGAGATACTGGCAGCTAGGTCATGTACTGTAGTCTATGGTAACAAACGACGCAGGGTACCGTTGTACATATACCTCCTGAGGAAACTGGGGACACATGCTTTCTCCGTGATCCCAGTAAGGCGCCCGACGGTCAGCAACACTGACCATGTGGAGATATGGCATATCCGCCATGCAACACCGAACATGAACACGGCGCACACCAAGCGGCGCCAGTACTACCGCTGGCTGGCACGCGGCAACATCAGGAAGTGCCTCCCAGTCTCTGATGTACGGAGTGAAGCACGCTGGCATCATTACACACGCGTAAACCGAGTGGTGATGGAACCCATCGATGCCCTGCGCATGCTTGTAGCAGCGCGCAAAGGGCTGACAGCGGGGCCATACCACGCGCTGCAGCGCAAGCTCCTGCCATACCTCAAACACACGACACGCCTGGAGTGGCCATACACACTCACATACCCTGTGCCTGCGACTGATAGGAAAGTGCGCGCACGACCACGCCAACGGTTGCAGCAAGAGATGCGCACACAGCGCATACCAGCGCCACTGCGTGCCTATTACATGGCTATTCTGACTGTGCCCCTCACCAAAGGACGCACGATAAAATCAGCCCTGTCCGACAACTATGTGACCGCCAGTCTCGAGTCCATGTGACAGGACATGCAGCAGAGTGACAAATGCGCGTGCACAACACATACCACGTGCCAACACACCACACTGCATGGTGTGACAGACATACAGAACGCTGTCATGGACCAGTTTCATGACATTGTGGCTACTCCCACGAATGCCAAAATACAGCCATATGTTTCGCATGTTTACCGAGTACTCCGCATGAACACTGAGGGTCTCTACCGCAGAATGCCTGCGATGCACAAGGCCCCTGCTAAGGAGCTGGTGCACTATATGGCGAAGGAGGTGCTCCATACGCGACGTGTGGAACGCCCAGGGAAAGACCCCCCCCCCCTGATCACACAATCCCGCATCATGTCCATGAAAGACAGCCTGCCACGCTACAAATGCATCTTTCTTGATAAAAATGCATGGTGCTATGTGCTGTGCTGCTCTATGTTTTGGGTCCACACACTGTACCAGGCGTACAACCGGACCGAGTATGTTACTGTGCAGAAATACAGCAACGATACCGAATGTCAGTCTGTCATGTTTCTCTATTACTATTTTTTGTCAATCGTTGTACCGGCGTTCTCGAAATGCCACCCTGTACGCACCGCACGCCGACACGTGACCAGAGCCATGCCCTGGGTCAAGGGCTTCAGGCTGCCACACCCGAAACCACTGACCGAGCCCGTGGACTCGGAAGAGAAGGCGACACATGTGCGTGACCAGCTACTACGCTTGGCTGAAGAGACTGTCCGCGTTACAGCACAAAAGGCTGAGGCCCAGGGACGAGGGAGCCCATACACATTGCACACACCCAATGTAACGAAGTGGCACACAACGCCGAACACCGCCTGCGCTGGTAAAAACAAAAGTATCCCGGTACACCCGTGCGGTGACATGGCAACGCGTGAGATGTTTTCACACGCCAAGCACCCACTGGGACGTCCGCTGAAACATGTGTCACGAGTGTCATCTGTGCTGGAACGACACTACACGTGTGCATTTGTTACCCTCAATGTCCTGTCCCAGCAACACCTGATCGAAGGATTTCTGAAACCTGCCCGTACATACTTTAAAGCACGGGATGACGCCGTGGGAGGGGGCGAGCTGGATGTTGTGCGCATGTTCCCTTCCCTGAGTCGGGAGAAGATAGTACAGGCACATACCAAACTACTGAAACGTTGGAAACCACAGTTGGACCTGCAGAGACTCACTAAAGATGTGCATATTTCAGTAGGAAAAACCACAGACACCAGAATGGATTGTGTGGGAATCAAAGGGCACAACCTGTGGAATGTTTACACTATGGACCAGTTCCTGGAGATGGCGTTTGCCAATCTGTTTTTAAATGATTTGTTCATTATGGGTGATACTCTCATGCGCCAGGCCGAGGGTACCGCTATTGGCGGCCCCACCAGTGCTCAGGACGCAGACATCTGCCTTTTGGCGGATGAAAGCGAGGTGCCGTGGGGTACCACTGTACCACTGTCCCTGAAACTCGCCAGGTTCCGCGATAACATCATGTTTCTGTGCCCACTGAAGTACTGCCAATTCTGGGCACAGCACCTGAAGGTATTCCTCACAAACCTGTACGGTGTAGAACTGGATTTTGAGCAGCTGGGACGCGGCCTGACCTTCCTCGAGACAGAAGTGTGGTGCGAACACAACAACGTTGAATGGGGACTGAAAAATAAAGTGCTCAGTGGACGCCTCACCACAAACCCGCAGATCGCACGTTACCCACCAAGCACAGACCCGTTGGCACCACAGCTGGTCAGAGCACTTGCTATAGCTTGTGGTACAAAAGCCCTGGCCATTGCCACATTCAGGGAACGCATTGAGTCTAATTTTGCGCACATTGCATGGGAAATGGAGGCACAGAAGTACCCCAGGGTTTGGTGGCAGTCCCACTTGCAGAGGTTGTACAATACTGTCCCGGGGGCCAAGCCGTGGCATGACCTCATGACGAATAAGACATGGCTGGCCCCGGTCCCAGCGAAAAAGTGCCTAATGAACCCGACTACTTCACAGCCACAGGTACAGCTTGCTTCGCTGGGACGGCATGATAACCTCGCTGCCGCATGGGACGGCTATCCCATTGTGGCCCTGAAAGACGTGGTGGTAGAGCCTGTGCTGCACGTCCCACCAGAGATGCACAGGCCACGGACCACCACACGGCGGCAACGCCAACAACGGCAGGCGCCCACGCACACACAGCCCATCGCGCGCCGCACACGCTCGCACGCGGCATCGTCCAGAAAACAGCCAGCCACACGTAAGCCAAAGCAGGTGACCCCGAGAACCAGCAGGGGCGACAGAGCCATGGTACCCACCACGTCCATCACCAGGTTCACGAACAGAACCAGAAGGCCAGTGTCGGTGAGAGTAGGGAGTACGGAGATCCAGGGATGAGGTGCGCAAATGGCCCACTACCTCCACGACATGTGGTGGGCAGAGGGGTGCACTGAGCACCCAGTTTGAACGGGGCAAACGTAAGATTGTACACACACCCGCATACATGTTGCATACATGCAGGTAAATACCAATTAACAGCAGTGAACCGAAACCTACTGTGTTACGTACGATATAGGACAACAGCGTCTGCCATTTGTCTTTACATTGCACGATCACAGGTTGAACCCATGGGTTTTTGACAAGTTTTGCTGCTCTGCTTTGCTTTGCATTGCGAATACTAATGGTGGCTATGCATTCAGCGGAGAAACCCAAGTGAGACATGACTTTCCGCAGAGCTTCCCTGGGAACATTGTTGAAAGCTTTGTTGAAGTCAAAATATATGTTATAACCCCCCTTGAATTTAAACATTTGCTGGGTTACTCTGTAGATGTGGTCCGAGGTTCGTCTGTTAGCCAGACCTCCGATTTGGGTGTGATCAATGAGTTGATGCTTAATGAGAGTTTTTGAGAGAAAGGAGTTTATATGGGACGAAATGATTTTGTAAATGGCGTTCAAGAGGGAGATGGAGCGGTAATTGGTGGGGTCTTTGACATCACCTTTCTTGAACAGAAGAAGGATTTCGCCTTGTGTCCAGGTGTCGGGGATGGGGTTGAAGGGAAAGTAGTTACAGGCGTGGAAAATGTGCTCCTGGATGTTGCGAGGGGCCAACGAAATGCTGTAAAGATTGCATTTGTCACGGCCTCCCGCTTTGGACGGCTTGGAATTGCGGAGTTTATTGGTGAAGTCGTTCGATTGGAGGTGGGGGACTTGAAGGGAGCAAAGCGCACTGTTTTGGGGTGTGTGGGCGAGGAATTCATCAAGTAACTCATCTTAGGGGATGAAGGAGGTGTCACCACCCAGTTGGCGTAGGCTGTCAGCCATAATCTGTGTCATTTCAGCCGAGTCATTTATTGGTGCTGTTGGTTTTTAACGGGGAGGTGTACAGGGTGGTGGGTCCTGTGGTAGCAGGGGCAAGAGCTTCAACAACGTGCGCTTGAGCTTGATGCCTCGTACTAGGTTGCGATGCAATTTTTTTGGAGGCGTCAGCCCCCGTCAGCCCCACTTCAGACGCCAGGCACAGTGAATGCTCCCTTCCCCAACCCGCCCTTACACCCTAGCACACCCGCTCTCCAATGCTCACCTACCCCTATCTCCACAGATGTCATCAACGATGCGCCATGCCCACATGGGAATGTCCAGTTGCCAGTGCCCTTACACTCCCTGCTGGAGAACACGCGCCTCCGAGTTTTCTCCTACCACGAGCTCCGACGTATGCTACTCCAGCTGCGACTTGGTGGATGGAGCTACCCCCACCTTGTTGCGTTGTGCATTCTTCTCAGGCATGTCTACGTTAGGGTGCGTGCTGTCACAGCCACGATACTCACAGTTTTCGCCCTCCTTCACAGCGTTACGCGCTTGTCTGCGCGGCATTGCCGTCTAGTGCCCGCTGGACATGCTGTTGATCCTGATCCCAGTGAGTTTTCGAATCGGCCCCAGAGTCTTCATGTTACCGGACCGGATTTCGCCGACCCCCAAGCCATGCCGTCCTGCCCCCATGTGTCTGCTCAGGCGCTCTGCCTCGACAGCCTGACCTACGGTTCAAATGCATTTGAATTCGCTTGCCTGCTGTTGTGGGAAGCCAGGGATTGGTGAGGGAGAATGTTTAGTGAAAGCAAATACCGAAAAACACCTCAGCGTCATATAACTGTTTGTGTTGCTCAGAGTTTTCTTCCACTGGAGCTTTGTTGCACTGCTTTTGTACTGCCTGCACCGTGGACCAAGCTGAAAAGGTTTTGCTGAGGGTCTGCATATAGGAGAGACGATCTGATTACGAGACGGGTGCTCCGCTGCCGATAACCGTTTCGTCATTACTAATTTTGTGAAGTACAACTACATGGCCGCCTACAATCCGAATCCGTACCCAGGCGCCAAGAAATGCCCACGACATGGCTACTGCGGACACGATAAAAATTCTTGCAAAGGACTTGATCGCAAAGACAAACCTAGAGCCCCGAAAGTGTGCTTTACCTGCCGTGGAGTTGGCCACATGTCACGTGATTGCCCCGAGAAGAGAAAACCCAAGTGCCACAACTGCGGTGGCCCACACACGCTTGACAAATGCACTTCGGAATCATGGGACACTGATAGGATCTTCGAAAATAAGCGGATTGAACGAGAGCGCTACGCTAAACGAAATAAATCTGAGCCCGAGCCCGTGAAGCCACTTGCCTCCTTGATCCTAAAACTCACTGATCTCAAAGGTACTGCTGCCTCTATTGAGACTTATGACCAGGTGCTGGATGCTGTTCCCAAACCGCTCACAACCGTGTATATCTCGGCCACCGAGGGATTTCGGCTGGGGTACGGCAGTGACATCGAGGCTGAAGGAGCAAAGCCAAGAACATTGTTATGGGACTACCCACTGTGAAGATCGTGACCCAACGAGTGCGCGAAGCTGCAGCAGTGAGCCCAGCGACGAGCGCACCCCGGAGGAGCTCTGGCAGCACCGAACCCGGCTCGCTGCCCTCCACGCCCGTTGCAAAACTGTTCCCCACACCGCCGGGGAGCTCAGAAGCGGAACGCCGCATGGCCACCACCTCACCCGCCCCCTGGATGAATGACCTCACCGCCCTAGAGCACCGCGTCAACAGCAGCATCAATGAAGTGAAAGAGGAGCAGGTCCAGCTCAAAAAATCCGTCGACGGCGTTCGTGACACACAGAAGGCGGACAGCTCAATGCTCCGCCTGATGAGCATTCGTATGGGATTAGCCGATCCGGACCCCGAGAACCCCATTGAGGTACGCGCAGCAGCGATGGCTCGGGGTACCACATGCCCCACTGCACCGCCGGCAACCCCTACGGCGACACCTGTGGATGACGACACAGAAGCTATGGAGCACTCTGAAGACCGAAAACGAAAGCAGCGCCAGTCAGAACCCACTGTGGACACCCGCTGGATCGTTCTAGGCCCGGGCGAACCGCCTCAGCATTCAGATACGTGGGTCCAGTTCCGCACCATTATCAAAGAACACCGCGAGGATGGAACCTGGCTGTTACAACCGGTGAGCTCGGAGAATACCCCCATTGGGAACCCTTTCACTGCCGCCAAGCCTGCACTCTACAAAACCCAAGAAGAAGCCGACGCGGCCCTGAGCGCCCGCCTGGCTGGTCTGCGTGACCGTTGATACACCAGTCCATTATCGTTTTTCCTCTGACGGATTTCTGCCGTCCGGGGAACCCCTCTGTTCCAAAATGTCTGCATCATTCGTCCATAGCAACCCATGGTCACCGCTTCGCGCCCGCACCGCACGCAAATACACACCACACGCAACACACCGCAACCCAGATCACAATGCGAGAAAGCCCGTTACTAAGCAGTGCCGCCGCCGGGAAAACCGACACGGCACAGCACCGGCCCACGCGCCTTGACGGCCTGGAACAATTCCTCCGGGCTGAGGAGTGGCACGCCCCTGCAGGTACACACAGTAACAAACGAGCCTGCACACGCGCCAGCGCAGCTACCCGAGCTGCCAGCACATATTACCGCGGAGTACCTGGCGACAGCGCCCATGGACGAACTATGCCACCTACTGCCATTGTATCAACAACGTGCTACATGGCTTGCACAAGAGGAAGTGTTTTTAGACACTAGACTGCAACAAGTGTCTGCGCGCCTAGAGAACCCATTCCCGGTGACAACACACGCACCCGACAGGGATGTCCTTTACCCTGTGGACCAAGAACCACCTGCCACGGTTCCTCGGGTATGCTACACAATCTACTACCACTGTGTGCGATCCGAAAAAATCAACGCCGCGTGGTGATCCTTCCCACGTACACACGGTATCCACGATTGGACGCATGCCCAGCCTCATTTTTTCCGTGCATGCCATGAGTATGTCTCCAGCCTGTGCCGCCTTGAACCCCCCATGGACCATTGGCAGCCACAGGTCAACATGACTACCACGCTCCGCGACACCTTCGACCTCGATCACTGTGTCGATGGAGCCGTGTGGCCTATACACTTCCAGCACCTCATGCACCCCTGGAACCCGTCATCACGCGGTCGGTCACCATACCTCAGCGATGATCGGCCTGCAAAATTCCTGTGGTGTATCCAACAGAACCCCCCCCCTTTGGAACCCCCGCTTGCACGTGCCCGCCGTGGCCTACCCACAAAGGCCGTCATCATGTGCCCGGACTCCCACCCCTACCACGACACACTGATGCAATACGAGCAAGTACAGATACATGTAATGGCACACGCACGCAAGCTGACTACACACGCCACAAACGTTACACACAGTCAAAAACCCTTCACGCAACCCATTACTATTTTTTGGATTCACGTCGACGCAGCCCCTGTTTTGCAGCACAATGTGCTGTCTAACCTGCGGCCGCTCATGCGTAAGGCGAAAGGGCAGGTGCACCCTATCCCTACAGCCTGGGCCCTGCATGAGTCGAGGGATACCATCTACCGGAGGTTCTGGAGTATGTGGAACACAACCACCGCACGTCTACGTAACCGCACCGGATGGACAAACAAGAACTACGCTGACGCATATGACACACGAACCAGTGCACTGCGCTGGGCACCGCAGCCCCGGCTACGCAGACTATGGAACCTCAGGAAGTACCGACGTGTTACCAGTAACCGCACCGGCAGGTGGATATACGCCATATACAGTGTGAAATCGTGTAAAGTGTATGTTGGGCAAACGGGCGACAGGGGAACCCTGAAGTCCCTGGTCCAGCGTATGCGGCAACATCTGACCTGTGCCCGCTCCTGGCATACCCTGTATGGCTCTAAAGGATGCACGAACCTGGGATCCATCTATCCCGCGATGGCTACCCTGGGGGATGAGCACTGGGGCATCATGACCCTTGAAGAGTGCACCCCTGGCACAGCAAATAAACGTGAACGCTGGTGGATCCGAAAATTATTCCCCACCCTGAATGTGCGCGACGTCCCCACATACAGCCGCAGATGGGAATTGCTCTTCAGAGCCAATTTGGTCCCCAAAGTGCCCGCACGAGAACGCCTGCGCGACACAATACATACACTCACGACAACGCTGCGATGTACTGCAAGCCCGTCACCATTAATAGCAGAAGACATTAATGCTGAGACAAGAAAACGGTTATGTAGGAGTGTATGGTGTAATACTCATGAACAACGACAATTGCAAGCTGGCCGAAATTTCGGCCAGGTGTGTTCAAAGGGGAAATAATTGCTTACATGTTCAAAAATAGAAAAAGCTGGCCGAAATTTCGGCCAGCCCACCCAAAAACCAGAATATAAGTGCTTGAATAGTGAACAGACCAAAAAGCTGGCCGAAATTTCGGCCAGCCCTAAGAAAAATGAAAATAATCATGCCTATTCACCAAGAAACCAAAAAGCTGGCCGAAATTTCGGCCAGAAGGGTCAAAAACTGCATATACACATAGTTGTTTGCAATGTTACCCAAAACCTGGCCGAAATTTCGGCCAGCTTCAGAAAAACGTAAAATACAACACACTAGAAGACGGGGATACACAAGGCTAACACATCAACACGTATTTCAACGGGTGTCACACAGCTCTGCCAACAACTTTGGTCACATACGTCAAATAACATACTCAAAGTAGAAATGTAGAATATTGTCAAATCGCGCGTATACGGGGTCCTAGAGGGTGGGCAACTTGTGACGCCTAAGTAACTAGGGGTTCCGCACCACGCCCTAGAACGCTGCATCCCATTGGGGACACGGATGGGCATTCTGTATGGTATGTGTATGGAGGTGTGTTGCGCAATGCGGTCCTTGACTTTTTGGAAAGTGGCGTGTGCCTCTTGCTGGGTTCTGTACTTTTTGATGTGCTGTAGCTGTGCGAGCTGGTCAATATATGTTGTACATGCTGCAGTTACTGGTGCTTTTGCTACTACAGCCAACGGGCTGTTGCGAAATGCATTATGTGGTGGGACTCTGCAAAAGCTTTTGCAATTCTGCCTCTTGTTGCGGAAGAATCGCAGGAGCCGGCACTCCCTGACACAGTTGAAGGCCGCCGCCACCGAGAAGAAGCCCCCACGATGGTACATGACATTTTTGTCACAGTTCCATGCCCTATACTGCCTGCTGCGCCGTATGGCCCTCCCATACTCTAGCTGTGGGTCTGGTTACAACTGGGGTATTATGTCCTGCCGCCAACGCCGTAAGGTACGAGTCCTTGGTCAGTGTAACACTAAGCAGGAGTCCATTCACCATCGTGCTGGACTAGCAGCACACAACTTGTGGAACACCATGCACCGTAGGCAAGTTTGTATATGGTTTGATAACCTGAGGCGTTACAGGTCGGGAGCTGATCCCCATTCACCCGACTTAACCCTAAACTGTACAGCTGTTGCTGTTTTGCACACTACTGCCCTACCTGCATACCGGGGTCTGCCGGAGCTGGCCGAAATTGAGGCCAGGGTACCAAAGGTTGCTGATGACATCTTTCGCTCACATAGAGCATTGTTTGATCGTATCGATGTTGCCAACCAAGGTATTCAGAGAGTTTGGGTTCGTGCTCCTTTGGATATTGCCAGAAAAGATGTTCGTTCCCTCAACTGGAGACCCTTTTTCCTGTCTGAGCTCCGCTCCGGCACACACAAAGAGCTTTTGCAACTCGTGGTTGATTTGTCATGTGTGGAACACCGCACCAGACACTGTGTTCCGCTGCTTGTGGACATGAAAATACACTTTGCCCTACTTAAGCTGTGTTATGGTGCTGCTTATGTTCCCTGGAATGTACCACAATTACTGTTGGGTTTTCCTTTGGTGTACGGAGTATGGCATAGCTATAAGTATTGCGTTGAATTGATCTACAGGGCGTTCCTGCCGTTCATTAAGTTTTTGGAGCAGGGGAACAGCCTTCAGGTTGGGTCTATCCTCCCTCGCAAGGTCAAGGTCATCCATATGGAGAAGACGTTGCTTGGACTCATGCTAGCCACATCGTCCAATAGAGGCAGACTAGATGAGCGCGTCACTTCCCTGCTCAATAGCCAGCGGGACTTGACACCCATTCAGCGCAAGGGTTTGCGTATGTTATTAGCCCTTAAGGCTTTGCTGTACACATACTGTCCAGCTGCTTTCAGCATTGGGACTTTGGTTCGTGAGTGCAACTGGGAGGGACGGGGGGCAGGTTCCGGTATTGTAGCTAAGCAGGCACTTGAGATGTCCCTACTGCTCATGCTGAACATCCTAAAGCCCGAGGAACAGTTAACCACGGAGTATGTGAAAACCACCGCTGTTGCTCTTTTGTTTTGGAGTCAGTGGCATTCCGCCTCCCTAGGGTGTATCCACTCTGAGGAGCTGGGTGAGGCACTTCTGAGTCGGTTCTCAGCCCACTGTCGCCGCAACACTGCCTGTACTAGTGTCCAACAGTCATCTGATTTATTTCTGACACTTCCCCCTGTCCAACCCGGAGAGAAAGTTTTGCGTGGTGTGCTGACTGAGAGATCCGTGGCAATGTTCTCTGCGAATCTTAAACAATTCATCTTGACAGCCCATACACAGAGCCTGCCCATTTGTGTTCCCGTTCCGGACTATAAAGTTGAGGTGAGAAGACTGGATGCAGTTGAGGATTTGACGTTCCCCGGTACCATGTCTAGGACACGAATCACCACAGACCGTTTAAAAGTGGTTCTGTTGCATGCAATGCAAAATCTGGTTGCGCGTACCAGGGTTCCTGAGGGTGTTGAGGATTTTTTACAGACAAATGCACCTGCCCGCACTGCTGCCGAGCAAGGGGTGTTGCGTACTGCACATGCTTCTATTCGCGCTGCCAACCGTGCACCGCCTGCTGCTGCTGCTGCTGCTCCTGGTGGAATTGCCTTGCCCCCAAAGCCACCCCCGAAGCCCCGAGCCAGAGGCCCCCCAGTACCCCCCCCGGCCCCCCCCGCCCAGTACCCCCCCCCACCCTTGATGATTCCATTGCTGTCGACTCTTGTGATAGTGACCAGGATATTGATTGTGATGCAGACAGCGTTGCCTCCTTTGAAGCCCTAAATGAGGCGGAACACATCGGTGTGGATACCCAGGATTGGGACTGATTTCTGTTTGCAGCTGTGTTTGTCACTGTGGTATGGGTTCTGCCACGCATTGCCAGTGATTTTGGTGTGTCTATTTGCTGTTTCATGTTTTTCTGGCCGAAATTTCGGCCAGACTTGTTGTTTTGTCATATGGCTACCCCCAGAACACAAATGAGTTAAGGTTCTGGCCGAAATTTCGGCCAGCCTCTCAGAATGGTATTTGTACACAGTGGTTTGACATGCAGAGCAGTGCTGGCCGAAATTTCGGCCAGGTTATCCGAATTTCCTGTCAGGCAGTCCGTTTTGGTCCTTTTTTGGTTGATCTGTGCTTGTTATTTGCTATCTGGGAACTCTCCCCTTCATGAAATGTTGCCGTGTAGCCCTTTATTTTATGACTGAGCCTGGAGGGGTATCGCAGGACATGGCTGTTTCGCCAGATGGTGAGCCTGCAGCAGACAATGGGCAATCTCAAGTGCAATCCCGGTCTCAAGAGGACCAGGCGAGCACAGAGGGACTTCAAAAGAAGCCTAAGGCCGCACCAAAGAAAAATTCATCATCCTCCATCAAGTTATCCGACTGGGTTACGTCAACGACGAAAATAAAGGTTCGGTGGGATCAGATTATTATCGACCACGACCGAAAATTTGGGCAGGTCCGTAGGATTTCGGATGATCGCGTGCAACGCCGCTACGACGATCTGAAGGCAGCCCCGCCTGTGGATTACATCCAGGATCTTCTTTTTTATAAAGTCACTCATATGTGTGTTGTGGTATTCTTCTCGATAGTACCGTTTTCGCGTCTGAATTTTCGACCCTGCTGTTACGAATATTCCTGTTGCACAGCCACTCGCTGGGTTCTGTTGGGGGGTCAGCATGTTTACACTGCTGCCCAAAAACACAAGACCGAATTGGAGATGAAAAATATGGAGACTCCGGATTGGACCCTGGTATTTGGTGGTTATGAAGTCAAACAGGACTGCCCCCTGCGGACTAGGCGCCGGCTTGCAGGCTTACATCAAATCCAGACCACTGCTGGCTCGGCATCCACCACATCGGAGCGAATGTCCCTACTCCTGGATAGGCTTGAGGATGAGGATGCCAATGAGTACACCCTGTACCATCACATTACTGTTATGCTTGAAGAGTGTGGTGTTACTGCCGAGGAAGGCACTGTGGTGTGTTTCATTTATTAATTCGGTTTTGTCGATCGACCTGGCCGAAATTTTGGCCAGCTTCTGTGTTCCACATGTTCTCCTGTGCAGAGTGCTGTTGCCAAACGGTGGGGTGGCGTTGGGCGTTTGGTGAAATTTGTGGGTCTTCCTTCAGTAGACGCCATGGCAGCCATGGAAAAGCGTGGACTACATCCCGCACTGGGTACGTTCAAGGAAGTGGAAGGCATCACGCCTAACCGACTTCGCGAGATCGTAGGTTACATGGATGGGACAAAAAGTACCCTACCTGGTCTCAAAAAAATTATAAAAGATGTTAAAAAGGCCCAGATGTGGTCCTGGCACATTCTTCATCCCGAGGCGGCTACCAATGGGCTTGTGAACAGCACCAGAGGTATGTTTTGGTCAAACAGGGGTTTGTATTCGAATAAATCGACCGACCTGGCCCAAACTTTCGGCCAGCTTGTGTGTCGTTCAATTAATGCACAATAGGAGCCCACCCTGTGCTACCACCTGTCTGCAGCTACACTTGGTACTATCGAGATGGCCAAAAGGCAGTGCGCTATTGCATCACACCTGAAGGTAGCCTATGGCAGTTGGACCTGGACTGAAGAAAACCCCTGGCCCCCGTGGTCAGCAGTAATTAAGGCCCCTCTTTGGAGGGAACCCAAATATGAGGGGTTGCGGGGATTGTTGCAGAAGCCTGTTGCTAAGCCTGTTTGTGAAAAATCTGATACTGGTCTGGTCAGTATCCAGTGTGCTAGGGAGTCCCTCGTCGAGTCAAGCACAGGCAAACTCATTGCAGAGTCAGGCCGTGTGGAACTGATGGCAATGCGTTATGGAGTCCCTGTTCCCAGTATCATTAGTTCACTGCCCTTTGCTGCTTGTGTCATTGAGGTGCCCCGCCTCTATACAGCTGGTTTGCATAACCTGGTTGCGCAGCTGCTTTTGTCCGGTGTGCCTGTGTTCATTGCGGGTGAGTCTGCTGATGTGAAAGCCACTGTTGCTGCTTTGAAGGCCACTGTGGCTGAGGATATGTATCAGTGTGATGTTGCACTTTACAATTTGTCAAGCAAGACCCCGCTGTACACTTCTACGTCCCATCTGGTTTCCATTTGTTCTGCCACTGCCTTTGATAACAGGCTTCCCCGTTACGTGGCTTTTACTGAAGGACCCATGTCGTCCGTGATGCCTGTTGAAATATTCTCATTTCTTTTGAGCCTGGTTCCGGTCCCAGAACGGGCAGGCAACTGGTTTTTGTTGGGGACTCTGTCTGTGTATTTTGCAAGCATGATGTCTACCAGGTTTTCCAAGGACTGTAATGTTGTGTGTGCCCTTTTTGGTGAGGAGACTGTTGTGCCCGATGACTTTGTTCAGCTCATCAGAGCAGGTATCACCAACGCCGACACGTGCCCCCCCAAGTCATGGGAGGATGTGTACCACGACTTGGGGGCAGGTTTTCCTGTGGATTGTTCTGGGGTTAGGTATGTAGATGAGGATCCTGAGGAGCAAGATGGGGAGGCAGAGTCGCAACCAGAGACACAGACTCCAAAGAAGAAACCCAAAACTGCCCCTGCCCCCTCACCCAGTGGCACGCAGTGCGCTCAGGCCACCCCAGCTTCCTCCTCAGGCACTGTTGCCCCTACTGGCAAAGGTATGAATACTTTTGTGAATCATTTTTCACCATCCCAGGGTGGAAACACACAGTCACAGAACTCTGCCACTGCCAAGTCTGGTGCTGCAGCCCCTGCCAAGCAGCCTGCTAACACAGGTGCTAAGAAGCCCCGTGCATTCGGTCTGCGCAAGCGCTAATGCCAGTCCTGCTGCTTATATTGCCTGTCAGCATGAAGTCTGGCCGAAATTTCGGCCAGCATGCAGTCCTCAGCCTCTTCAGCCTTTTATTATTGTGTTTCCCCATAGGCACTGCAAAAGTCTGCTTTGATTCGTCAGGTGGCAAGTATTTGCTTGTAATTGAGTATATTATGTTGCACACCCTGTTCAAATGTCACTGCTCCTGTGTTCCTTGCTCATGTCTACTGTCTTAGGTACCCATTTCAGTGATCATATTCGGAGTTTCGATGGACCTGGCCGAAATTTCGGCCAGCTTAGGCCTGTCTGTCAAATAGGACCATGTGTTTGGACTTTTTCGAAGAGCTGGCCGAAATTTCGGCCAGGTTGGTTAAAATAGGAAATACAAGTACATGCTTTGGGATAGTTTTTTGTGTGCTTCAATGAAAGGTATGTTTGGGGTTCCCTCATCTGTGGTGTATAGGGGGGTTGTGTGATCAACCTCGAACAAAGGGGAGAGAAAAATAGGCACCCCCCCCCCCCCCACACACACACTGGAATGCAGTGGTCTAAATGTAAAACAACACTATATTTTGGTGATTGAATGTCTTTTTTTTGAAAATCTGTGTGTTTCCAGAAATGCAAATAATGGCATATATTTGAAATACACACCTTGTTTTTGCATGTTGCCACCAGGGGGGTTTGGGTACCCAAAAAATAACACCCCTTTTCACATACTTTCCCCCTCATTACAACATGGACTTCCGTGGGCCATAGCGCCAGGTGGGGGGTGGGCAACTTGTGACGCCTAAGAGTTAGAACGCAATTTCTGGAACACCCACCTACCCTTAATTTTGGGGCAAACCACCTAAAAAAATGGATTCAGCACCCTCAAAAAACCCCCATCCCCTTTCTTTCCCCACATAACCCTCATTGTAGGGGTGGTTTTTGGGGGGGGGGGTCAAAGAGTTGGCGCACAGTTAGAACAGAGTTAGAACGCAGTTAGAGCACCTTGCTCTAACTAGTTATCGCGCTAGTTATCGCGCGATAACTCAGTTATCGCGTAGTTATCGCGTGTAGTTATCGCGCACCCCTCCTCCATCCCTCACTAGGACAAACAACAGAAAACACTTGGCACAAAGCATGTATGGTCTTTTTTCATACAAAGTCATCAATGTCTGAGGCCTTGGCTGCCTCCAGTCCCAAAAGCCCTTGCTCCAGGGCGTTCATGGACATGCAATGGTGCATGTGGCGGAGGGACATACTTGGCCTCACCAAGGACCAACCCTTAAAACAATTTTTGAGCCTCCTCTTGTAAGGCCCATGCCGATACTCCGTTGGGATGGAGGAAAACTGAAAAATGTTCCTCCATTTGTCGGCAAAAAAGGTGGAATGTGCCAAGCACCAATGGATCCACCTGGTGGGGGACCAACCTGAGTCTCCCCACGCTTTTGAAAATTTTGTGGTCAACGCACGGTGGCGTTCCACTTGGGTTAGAGTGTACAACTCCCTCACCCTCCAAAGCTCATACAAACCCTCAATGCATTTCACCATGACATGCACAACAACCCATAACATAGGTCCCCCAGGGGTCCTCACTGTGGGGACATGCTCTTTGAGGCAATCCACAAATTGCCCCTGCTGCTTCTGCCGCTCCGCCTGCTGCCTCGGCTGCCTGGGCGTCGTCCTTGACGAAGATACGGGGCAGCTGCAAGATGGTAGCCTGAAAAAAACAAAAGAAACAAAAAAAAAACACGCGATAACCCGCGCGATAACCCCCGCGATAACTAGGTTATCGCGCGACAACCCCCGCGATAACCCCCCGCGATAACTCCGCGATAACTAGTTAGAACGCGATAACCTAGCGCGATAACTAGTTAGAGCACCTAGTTAGAACGCGATAACCTAGCGCGATAACTAGTTAGAGGAGGGGTTAGAGCAGGGTGTTGTGGGAAGTTTTCACACCTGGTGACATGGACACATGCCTTGGCCCTCCTTCTTGGCGTCGTCCAGCACCAGGCCCAGCCTCCGCAGCCACACGAAGTCCGTGACGGCCGCATACTCCCCCACCTACCGCCACTCCACCACCTGGGCCACCCCCTCCACCTCCGGGACCACCCTTGCCACTCCCCCATACAACCCCCTCCTCACCACCAAAATGGTGCCCGCCAGCACCTTAATCCCAACATGCCCTTGCAAGGTGGGCCAGGGCAGTGCCTCCCCATGGCACACCTTGGCCAAGGGGCACTGATCGGGGTGGCCTGCGACCGCCCCCGCCTCCTCATTAGTGAGGGGGGCAATCACCTCCCTCCCAATCCCCCACCCCGACAACAAAAAATGCCCTGTGGTTGTTCCCACCGGGAGCAAGCACTGAGCAGATTGCTCAATGCTGACCCCATTGGGGTCCACCACCACCTCCTCCTCCTCCCCCCCCACCACCTCCTCCCCCTCCTGGCATGGCACACAAAGGCCATCTTTGTGGGCGGTGCACAAAATCAGCCGATTGCATCCGTAGCAATTGGCTACCACCTTCCCCCTACACCTAACCGCCCCATCACACTGGACTGTCCTGGCCACCCGGCCACCAGGTGCCCCCAGCTGGGGCCTTTTAATGGACTGCGTCACGTGCAGGTTGGGGAATCGAAGATTCCCCTCCTGGGTAAGCTCAATGGCAAAAAATGCAATGAGGCGGGGGTCCCTTACCCCCATGGGGGAGGCCTTGGGAATCCCCGACCCCCTGTGGACATCAAGGGCATTAAAAAAAAAGGCAGTGCCCCTCTTGAATGGCACAGCCCTCTCCACCCAAGGGTCAGGGAACCCCGAACTGCTGGAGGGCACAAAAAGAAAATGTGACCCATCCTCCTCCTCGTGATTATGGGTTAGCATAATAAGGCAATTGACAATCAATGTGCCTTCAGGAATGGTGTAGGGGGGGGCGTCGCGATGGAGGTGCTGGGGGGTGTGGTCATAGCTCGAAATTTCGGCCATGTCAAGCATGGTGCAGCTCCATCCGACCCCCCCCACCACAGTCTTCTTTGCGGTCTCAAGCACACGATCTGCCACCCTTTTGAGGACTGGCAGATCATGGAGCTTGTGGGGGTTGTGCTTGTGGTGGTTGGCACCCCCATAGTTGCCATACAATGTGCGGCGGGTCCCAGAATCTTGGGGCCTGCCGACAATGGGGGGGTTCTCATTGAAAATGGGTGCCTTCTCTGAGAGAGGCACCCTATCCAAATCATCCAAAAGACTTTGCAGCTGAATGTCACTCAAAAAATCGTGCTCCAGGAGGTGGTTGACCACCAGCTTCCCCCCCACCGTGAGCACAAGGTCATTGGGGTCCCTATTAAAGGCCCCCAAGGGCTCGGCGGCAACCACCTCCTCCGCCTCCCCAATAAGGGGGGGTGTTGCCCCAAATGGAAAAAGAATCACCCCCTGCCCCGAAACAATGTTGGGAGTGGTGACCCCATACCACTCACGCTCCCACTCCCTTGTGGGGCAAAGGGAGTGCATGGGGAGCTTGTTTTCGGGGTCGTCAGTGCAGACCCGGCGGGTGTTGTGGGTGAGGGGTTGGGGCAACCAACCATCCGACTTCCCCTTCCCCTTACCCGGTCGGATCCTTACCTTCTGGACACTAATCATGAGGGGGTTGTGGGGCTTCTCCTTCCTCCCCCCAGCCCCCGGCCCCCCCGCATCCTCCTCCTCCTCCTCCACTTCCTCCTCCTCCTCCTCCTGACCCACATAGAGGGTCGTCTTCGTCCCCGCACCCTTCTCGGCATGGGCGGTGACGGACTCCACCACGGCGTCCACGTCGTCCGGATGAAGCTGGATCAAAAATCCAGCAACCCCTGGATTTACCTCTAGCAACTCGAAGATGTAGTTGCTGAGAACCAGGGGGTCTCGCTTGTCCGCCATGAAGGGGTACTTATGGACAAGGAGTCCAAAGTCCACACCATGTTCAAAGCGGGTCGCCACAGGGCGCCTCACATTGGCATCACCCATCGTAAACCCCTCAGGACCGCCAAGGCGACGGACCCCAAGGAGCTTTTGATGGTGCTCGCAGCAAGCGTGGGCAGCAGCAAGGGCCATTATCAAAGAATATGAAAGCTTTGAGAGCTACAGCGAAAAGGGGAAACATAAAATGAAGCGCGATAACCCACGCCATAACCCACGCGATAACTAAGTTATCGCGCGATAACCCCCGCGATAACCCCCGCGATAACTAGGTTATCGCGCGATAACCCACGCGATAACTAGTGCTCTAACCCCGTTCTAACCCCGTTCTAACTAGTTAGAGCACACAAAGATCAAATCGCAAAAAGTGCAAAACGGGCAATATCGAGCAAACGAAACATGGAAGGCACATTGTTGCATCATAGTGCACCCATGTAACATGTGAAATTCCGGGTTCCAACCATATTAACAACACCCAAAATTGGGGGGGTTCCGCACCACGCCCTAGAACGCTGCATCACAAACCTGCGAGCCGCGGATGGACGGCTCCTGCGCGACCACGTGGCACGCCACATACACACACTACCCATCCCTGAGCACTTGCGATCCTATTACGGCACCACGCTGTCCGCGATCGGTGTGAAAGGAAAAACCGTTTCCGACCTGCTTTGTTCCCCGAAGCTCACATGCACTGTGGATGAGTTACAGAAACAAGGATCCAGACCCTGTAACTGTGCCCAGCTAGCGAGGCGACATGGGCTCCCACTTGTGGATGGTCATGCCGTTATCCGGAAGCCGAAACATGCCAGGGCTGTTTTCGGCAACCAGGCTGCAATTGTCCTCGAGGACATCCGCATCGAAGCGATACCTTCCTGGTATGAAGCACGCGGCACTTTATTACGCAGCATCAGGAATACCCTGCGCACCTTACCTGTACAGACAGACACAGCGAACTCCATGTACTCTGAGTGTCTCTCGCATTCCCATTTCCGAGTTCCATGAAAGGTGGTCAGATTCTTTTGCCTTCACACCATGTGATAAGAACACGGGTAAATGTATGATATTATGCAAATGCCTCTATGCCCAACGTAACCTATCCCTGTATGATGACCCCAAGCAGTTTGAGGTGATCGCTGAATTACCTGATCATACGACAGCCAAGAAGACTGCACTGGACATGCTGCATGAGAATGCCTGCACGTCCGGAATCCGACACGCCTGGAAATCAGGGAAAGGACGGGGCCCGCCAGTCACGTTTTGCCTGCCCAAGAACAAAATGCAGGAGGAACACAATGAGTTCAAGGCCCGAATCCTGTTTTCATACTACAGGCACCCCCTCCGCTACTATGCCCGCCTTGTGGGCCGTTGCCATGAGCCTCATGCTGAAAACCTGGAAATCCTTGGTTCCTAGGTTGGAAATGTTGAATACCACGTGTCTGTTGAGGTTCGTCAGGCGATGGAACACATGGCTACAGGGGGGCGGGGGTACAGAAGCGGAACCGCTGCAGCTCTGGGAGCTGGACGTCAAAGAGATGTTCCCGTCCATGGACAGGGACCGTGTATTCACAGCGCTGAAAAAGTTCCATGAAATTTTGGTAAAAAAACGCGGTAAGCCAGGCAAGGAGTTGCTGTTTGCCATCAATCGGTTCGACAGGAAGTTAGACCGTCTGGGTACAGGGTATGGCAAGTATTATACTAACCTGTCCTTCACGGATTTATTGAATTTCTGTTCATACGACATATACCATAACGATTTGTTTGTTTTCTGCAACCTGGTCATGCGCCAGAAGCGAGGGCTGGCGATTGGCGGGACAGGGAGTGCCCAGCTGGCCTCCATTACCCTGTCCGTTGCAGAAGAGTTACATTACCCATGCATCACACCCGTCCCCCTTGATGACACCGGACACCACCCCTCCGACCTCCCCGTGCACCCTGCCAGATTTCGTGACAACATCATTGGTCTGAAGAGGATGGCGACACCCCTGTCAGCCATCCAGGCAAACCTGGAGTGTATGTATGCCCTTGATCTACAGATAGAAGGTGAAGGTGACTCACTGAAAACCTTGGAAGGCCTCCTGTCCCTTGAAGAGCATAATCTGCGACCATACATCAGGATATCCATACCCCCCCGTGCCGACACCACAACCCCGATTGAACGGGCCAAGCTGCGCTACCCCCCTGTGCACGCTGCCGCTGCGAGAAAAATTGTACGAAGCCTGGTACCAGCAGAGGTGAAAAAGGACCTGTTTTATCGGGAAAACCCCCATGATGCCATGATGAACACCCTGGACACTGTGGCGTCCATCCAATCCAAGGGATACCCAAACTGTTGGTGGGAACCCCTACTCTGGGACCGAGTCGCTAAGTATGGCGGCCCCCTGGAGGCGTTACGGGCAGCACTGTCCACAGTGACAGCCACTGAATGTAACGAAAACCCAAGCATGCCAGATACCGTTCTAAACTAACCCGACCCCAACACCAGGACCCAGCAAAAACGGGGCCAACGGCCCCGCCATTGTGGGAAGCCAGGGATTGGTGAGGGAGAATGTTTAGTGAAAGCAAATACCGAAAAACACCTCAGCGTCATATAACTGTTTGTGTTGCTCAGAGTTTTCTTCCACTGGAGCTTTGTTGCACTGCTTTTGTACTGCCTGCACCGTGGACCAAGCTGAAAAGGTTTTGCTGGGGGTCTGCATATTCCCTTGTCTACCACGCGCAGAACGGAATCAACGTTTTTTGTCCGTCAAAAATGAATCCATAAAGTTTTGTTCTTCCGGGGGGTTTTCGAACGTGCCGGACGTCATGGAAGCATCCGTTTTGTTCATTTCCACCGTTTTCCATGTGAGAAGCGTATCGTGCCGTTGCCTCTACCTTGGCTTTCGTGCTCCGTGTGCCGCGCGTGTTACGCGTGTTACGTGTTCTAAGCGTTCGCTTCTAGGTGTGCCTCTGGAACTCGAATAACTCGTGTCGCATATCCGTGCAAGGCGTGTTCCGCGTTCCGCACGTAACCGACATCACGCTTCTGGAGGCCGGAACCCACGTTTTGCGCGAGCTACGCGTCCTCCTGTACCTCAGCCCTTTCTTTATGCCCGCACCGCTTTTCCCGGATAGCCACAAGCAGTGGCTCGCCAAGGGGGGCCACCTGGGCAGTTTGGGGAGCGCGGCCACGCTGAAGCACAACGCGTTCATCGTGTTCCAGATCAAACAACAGACATGTATGTGATTGTTCAATGGGGTGGAGTACGGGTGTTGTGCCTTTCGATGTCCCCCACGTCGATGTCGTACGACCAGCAGTCGTACGACGAAGACCCGCAGTGGCCCAGCTATCCGCCAATGCCGCGGGGCCCGCCGCCGCATGGCCAGCCGCCGCGGGGCCACCCGCCTCCCTTGCCCTATGGTGCGCCGCCGCGGGGCCACCCCCCTCCCCTGCCGCATGGCGCGCCGCCGCGGGGTTCCCCGCCTCCCCTGCCCTATGGCGCGCCCCCCGGCGCATCGGGCGAGCCGCCGGAGCTTCGTCCGAAGGCGCTGCTCGGCCCATTCGCCGATGTGGCAGAGAGCAAGAAGGTGCGTGGGCGGCTGCGGAACCAACCCGATCGTACGTCCTCCGTTGCGGCTTTCAATGCGTGGTTTGTACGGAGCCGTGAGTCACATGTATGTGGAGCCCCGGTCTCGTCTGCCCGATGTTCTGCCACTTGGTTGCCCCCCTCGTGTTTCCACAGGATCCGCAGGAGACGGGCGAGACGCGGGACGATCCCCAGAGCATCAAAACAGAAGGATCTGGCGCCGTTGGGATGGAGGTAGAGCAGGTCGCTGTGCTGCGTGTTCTCCACGCGTGCTTCTTTGTCGCCTCTAGAGGCTGGTACGCCCCGTGTTGCGCGTGTTGCGCGTTCTCCGCGTTCTACATGTCTTGCCTGCGCCGTGCCTCTGGAGGACAGACATCACGTCGTTCGCGTTCTGCAGAAGCCTCCCCCGGAGACGGAAGGTCAGGGGGCCAAAGAAGGACCCAAGGAGCCCGCAGAAGGCGCTGCAGAAGGCGCTGCCGCACGCGCGGAGGTCTCAGCAGGGGGCGATGGTGGTCCGGCAGGTGAGCAGGTGCGCGTTGCGGGGTCACTGCTGTTTGCGCGTCATGCCCGTATGGTTTTGTTGTGCCTCTGGAATCCGCCCTGGCATGTGTTGCGCGTTCTGCGCGTGTTACGCGTTACACGTGTCTCGATTCTGGCCTTCCTCTGGAGGACAGCACCCCGTTTTCCGCGTTCTGCAGGCGCCTGTGCGAGTGAAGGAGGAGCCCCCCGACTCCCCGGAACGCCATGCCGAACCGGAGGGGGATCCAGATACGGAGACGGCAGCCGAGGGCAAGATGACGGACGGCGAAATCCAAGAAGTGTAGAGGGTTGGGAGGGCTGGGAGGGGGAGGAGGGGTGGGAGGGGGAGGGGTCCCAGGGGTTTTTCTCCCCGCTTGGGGAACCGAGTCCGGGATGGCCGGACCCCGACGAGTCCCGGGGGCGGCAGAGTTCGCAGCCCGCTTTGCGGGTCCCCCCTTGGGAAGTTTCAGCGCAGACAGGCGCTTTTTCTCAACAGGCGCCGGACTGGTGGCGTCGTAATATGTGGTAGCTATACCCGGTTTCTTGGCTGTACGATAACGGAGTATTATGGCGATCGGACATGTAGTGCCCGGCGCCCAGCACAAGCGAACTGGTGGTGTCCCGCAAAAAAAGATACCACACCTGTTGCCTATTGCTCTGCGGTCGGGGAATCGAGGTTGAAACCCCCCCCCTCCGCTGCAGGTTGCTGTGTGGTAGGGGAATTGAGGCTCAAACCACCCCCCCCCATGAAAAAAACACCCACAGTGCCCTGTGCTACGTGTGCGACGTGTTGCCTCTGACCGTGCCTCTGGACTGCATGTGGCGCGTTCTGCGCGTGTTGCGCGTTCTCGGCGTTGCCTCCGGTTCTGCCTCTGGAGCCTAAAAGTACGTGTTCCGTGTTGTGCCGACACACCGCTCTTCAAAAATGCCATTTCCCACGAATCTTTGGGCGGGTTCACTCCCCGTGGAGGACTGTGCAGCAAATATCATGCATGGAGTCCGGCCAGGCCAAACTGAATTAGTCGGGTACACCGAGGATGAGGTGTGCATGGGACCACATGTTGGCTCCCATCCAGGAATTACAGCGGGCATCCCTCCGGAAGGCGAACCTCTCCCACTTGATCCCCCTAGTACCAAGGTGTGTCCCACGTGATTCTAGCGGTTCGGCCAATCGATTGTAGTGTTTGCCCCAATCGATGTGGCTTCCATTTCCGTAGGTACAACGCCTTCATCCTCCTACTAGGCATGGTACGGCCCATGCAAGTAGACAGCATCTGGGAACGGGACGGGTTACTGTACAACGCCTTCATGGCACAATTGCTAAGCCGCAAGCAGTACTACGTCTTGCGCCGTAACATCCGGCCCGACGTTGTTGAACTACTGGAGGAGTGCAATGGGCAGTGGGCTGGTGCCTGGCGGTTGGGTGGTGCGGCTTGTGGGGATGAGTCCGTGGTGCCGCACAAAGGCATACGTGCCGGCCCACTGCGGATGTTCATCGCCCGCAAGCCCCACTCCACCGGCATCAAGCTCTATTGCCTTGCCGATGCCACTAGTGGGTACGTGGTGGACATGTACCTGTACACGGGTAGACGCGGGCACCTGCGGCGGTTCGGCAACAGCGCGGGCAACTACAATGCCCAGCAGATCATGACCATGTGGGCAGGTCTCCTCCCTTCCGGGACCATCTTCTGTGCGGATTCCTTTTTTGGATCCCACGAGCTAGCGCGTGACCTCGCTGCGGAGGGGCACGCATTCTTGATGATGACAAAGCGCTCCACGTACGGGGTGGACAGGGCAGGAGAGCTTCTAGGAGAAGGACAAACCGCCACGTGCACTGTGGACGACGCGAGGTACGCCATGGTGGTCTTCAAGAACCCAAAGGTGGGTCACAAGCCGCCCCGCGTAGTGCCGATGCTCACCAACGTCCACTTCCCACAAGCCGGACCCGTGCATCGCCGCAGCGGGAATGAGGTGAACCCGGTGGTCGCCAGCTACCGCCAGCTATCGCGTGGGGTAGATGGCGTCAACCAGATGGCGCTTCAGATGCGCCAGATGGGACGTCAGATGACGTGGTCGCATGCGGTGCGTGCGTTCGTCCTCCGGTATGCCGTGGTCAACGCATACGCGATCTGCCGGTCCCTCGGGGGGGCCCGAACGGGTACCATGTTTGACTGGCAGTGGGACCTTATCCGGCGCCGCTTTTGTACAGTGGCGGTGGCCAAGCCCATCCACGTGCCGGTGCGGATGCCGGGCCGCCGGGTGTGCGCCCATTGCAACCGGGGCAAGACCCACTACGTTTGTTGTGGGTGCGGCAAGTGGTACCATGTGGGGTGCTTTGCCGTGGCGCATGGGGTGACCGGGGTGGTAGAGGCGGATGTGGAGGAGGAGGGCGACGAGGCCGAGGAGGATGGAAGCGAGAGGGAGGAGAGTGAGGATGACACGGAGGAGGAGAGTGAGGAGGAGGGGGAGGAGGATGAGGAGGAAGAGAGTGAGGAGGAGGAGGAGAGTGACGGGGAAGAGGACGAGGACATGGAGGATGACGAAGATTAGGAAGGAGAAGGTGGTGGAGGGCGGACGTGGTGGAATCGTGAACTTCATGGCCGCCAAGCCTCTGCCATCCCTACCCATGGGACCAGTGCGAACCCTGGGGGACAACCGCGTAGGCTGGATACCCAAACTGTGAGGACGCGGCCCCCCAAAAGTGCGCGCATGTGCAATAGTGACGTGCTACGCGTGCTACGCGTTTTGCGCGTGCCGGAAGTCTGCTTCTAAGTCTGCCTCTAGAACTCCGTGCTGCGCGTTCTGCGCGTTCTGCGCATGATGCGTGTGTTGTTTGCGTTCTGCACGTGTTGCGCGTGCTGCGCGTTTTGAAGCAACACGCGCAGCACGTATTGTGCCGCGCGGAGCGCTTCCGGACAGAAACGTCCCCTTTGTAGACAATGGAATATAGGAGAGACGAGCTGTCTTTCCTGGCCCTTTATAAACGCCTCTATGTGGTATCATCTGTACACTGTGCTGTGGCCCTGCACTCCGCATGCCGGCTTTTCTCGCTGCGATCGGTGCCCCCACCCGCGCACACATTACTGCTTGACGCACCTCAACCCCCAGTGCCTGCGCCCATGGATACTACACACACCATGCTCAATACCTTGCATCTCAGTGCCATCCACACTATAAATTACCTCGTGCTCACGGCCTGCAACATTCTTTTCCTCCTGGCTTGGTTTCCGATGGTCTTCGCTTCGCTAAGCCTACGATGTGCCTGGTCCAGCCACAGGTCGCCCCCTGCCCCCCGACCCCACCGCTGGAGCACGCGTGCCTACACACGACACACTTACTTACAGTTCCTTGAATGTTGGCGGCGTAGAGATTACGCCAAACAGATTATGCCACTTGCTGGGTGGTTACGGTACTCTCCCCCATGTTCTCTCCCTGCAGGAATACAGGCCTAGCTCCCTCTCTACCACCAGAGATCACGTGAGGGTTGCCCTCTATTGGGGCTACCACATGTTACTGAGCTCGCCGTCCTCTAAAGAGGGTGTTGCTCTACTGATCCACACGTCTATCTCCCCTGGCAAACCCACACCCACAGTACACCTCCCGGGACGGCTGATATCGACCCAGGTTGCGCTGCACACAGATCCATTGATGCCTCCCGTCACAGTGTGTTCCTTCTACGGGCCACATACAGCCCGCGAGCGGTTACAGTGCGAGAAAGTCCTTGCCCCCTTACTACAGAAGTGTTCCATCATACTAGGGGACTACAATGGAGTGACACGGTCGTCCGACGCCACCACTCTACACCCCAACCTGTGGCCCCGGTTGATTGCTAGGGAGAGGTCCGGGGCCATGATCGACCTTGTCCGCCCCCACTGTGATGCCCAGCCGTACACGAGGGTGAGGAGGTATGGAGGGACGAAGAGTTATATCGATAGGGCCTACGGATCTAGGATTTTTGTAGCCCTGTACCAGTCTGAAGCCGCCGGTGTACTTGACTTTTCGCGGGTGTACGGTGTCCAGGATCACGACCCCATCATCGTACATACAATCCCTTGGGCCTCGCCCCACGTACCTGAACCGCGGTGTGCCATGTGGAACCGCAGGGACGTGACCCGATTCCAAAAAAAAATAAGCGAATGAGCGGCGTCACTCTGTGCCCCCCAGGACGCCCGACAGGCTGGGACCGTCTATGATACCCTTGTGACATCAATGTTGTCAGCCATGCGCGAAGTGAACGAAGAAAAAAAAGAAGTGCCAAAAAACAAGATTGATGTCACTGACTGGTCCGATGTAGTGCGTCAGCTTGCCAAGCAGGCAAAGCGCAGGTCCAAGGTGTTCTACCGGAGGGTAAAACACACACTACTGACACCTCCCACGCCATCTACACTGCCTACACCCACCCGCAAAATACAGCGCATCCTGCAGAGGAACAACCCTTGGTCTGCCCGGGCACTAGACTGGATTAATGTCCAGCCCCGTTTGGATGACCTGCCCCCTCCTACAGTCACAGAGCTACGGTCTCTGGCCAAGGCATCCCGCCGTAAGTCCCCAGGACCAGATGGTGTCCCACCATACCTCATCGCCTCCCTACCTAACCCCGTATTCTCTGTCGTGCACCAGTGTATCTGCCGGTGCTATGACGAAGGGTCAGTGCCTGAACACTGGCTTATCTCTGAGACCTTCTGCCTTTTCAAAGGCAAAGGTCAGTGGCAGGATCCTGATAGATGGAGACCGATAGCCATGAGTAACTCCATCTACCGTTTGCTCATGCGCTGGGTCCACAAGGCGGTCTACCCTCTGCTCTCCCCTCAGCTACACTGCCGGCAGTTCGGTGGTCGTCAGGGCACCTCCACTGCGCACGCCACACACACGTTCCTGGACGACATGGACAGACTTGACTCGGTTGAGGCCATATTGGCATTTGATGTTTATCACGCGTTTGACAGCCCCCCGAAATACCTAATCCACCAGGTCCTCGACCGAATGGGCACCCCACTCAAGCTACTGCGTATTCTTTCCCTGGTGCTTGAGAGGGGTGCCACATTTATCAGGGGTGCTGAAGGTGAAGTGTTTCGCACCTCCCATGGAGTTAAACAGGGCTGTCCCATGTCATGTTTTCTGTTTGTATTGGTCTTCGACATCCCCCTGCGTTACCTCTCCCACCATGGCGTTGTCTTCTCCGCGTACGTTGACGACATCTCCTCCCCAGCCCCCCGCACTGCCAGTCAAACGCATGCCTCCCTTGTCCAGCTAGCGCTGAGTTTGATAGGATGCCAACTTAACGTTACCAAAAGCGAGTCACTGTCAATGTCTGGTTCCCCGCCGCCCTTGGCTGTGCTGCCCAAATACCTACACCCACCTGCCGCCCTCCAGGTGCACCCCGATACTATTTGGCTGCCTATCTCTGCCGATGTGCCGCCGTGGGCTGACGAGGTCCCTCGACCCTTCACCCGCACAGCATGCATGATGCATTTGGGACACCCACTGCCAGCCCGTCTACATATCCCTCACGCCATTACCGTCATCACCAGCGAGCTCAAAGCTCAACTGAACGAATTGCACTCCCATCCCATACAGGTGCTAGATCGGGTCTTACTGGTCAACAGCATGGTCCTTCCCCGCCTGCTGTACAGGACGGAATGCCTCCCCCTGACGGCTGGGCAGACCACGCAACTTGGTGTCGTACTTGAGCGGTTCGTCTTCGGTGTCGTCGGGTTACCCATGGTTGTGGCGAAGAAGACACTATACACCCACCGCTCCCGAGGCTTAGGCATGGGATACTTCCCGGTCCTCCATCCAACGCGTGTCCTGGATCTCCTGCACCGGAACCAGTTTCGGCATGCCTTCTCTCTGCACCCCGCTGCTCCATGACCCCCTACTCCATGTTCTGCTCTGCACTTACCGTAATGGGGCCCCCGTCCACCTCTACGGTCCCCCCCGTGTTTATCAGCTGGGAGGCCAGCAAACTACACCGCGAGGCTACAGCGGTCATGTCAGTGGCTGGACTTGTCGTGTTCGTAGTGCCCTCCAAGCTGCGCCCCGAGTGCACATATACTGACGGCAGCAAGCTGGGAGTTCCCCCCGCATCTGGGGCAGCTGCCATTATGCCGGGTGGTCGCATTGCTGTCTGCAGGGTCCCAGGGGTACCCAACTCGTACAAAGCTGAGTTGGTGGGGATGCTACTCGGATCTCACTTTTCTGGGGAGGGAGAGAAAATTCGCCTGGATTGCCAGGGTGCTATCGCTTCAGCGCTCAGCCAAAAGCGCCCGATCAAGCAAGCGGGTTGGGTACAGAAGGTCCGCCGCTCCCTCTCCGCAAAAGGGCAACAGCCAGAGTGGGTTGAAGGGCACGTGGGCCATGAGTTCAACGAGGCCTCTGATCAGTATGCGCGTCTTGGCACTGCCCTCCCCCCCCCCCCCTGCACGGCCCTCTTCTCCCTGGGACGTTGTTCGGCATGGCGAGTCCATGGTTCCCCCCCACAAAGTCTGGACACACGACTTGCCCCCAAGCCATACCCACCAAGACTTCCACCCGTTGTCATGGAGGCCACTAAAATTCCGTCGCTTAGCGTGGCACAAATGGCTTTTTGGTCTGCAGAGTCGCTCAGGGTACGCACACTATGCGACCTACTGGTCCGATAAGCCCCCGCCACACACATGCTCGCACTGTCTCTGTTTTCACAACTTGAGCGTGCACGGACACCTGGCGCACTGTGCGGAAAGCCACCCCGTGGTCCAGGCATGGCTGTCGGCGTGGAGCCCCCGTGCGGGCGCCGCCTCTTGGCGCCGTCTGGCCCATCGCAGCGATCTGCGCATCGCTGGTCGTTTGGCTATCTCGCGCAGCTTGTATCGCCACTTGGTTCGGACGCTGGGGGGCTTCCGTGCGGCCCGCAAAGAGATAGGTTCATACCAGGACAGGGTGCTGGACTCTGTCACTGCTGCTCTGGCCTCAGCAATCCCACCCAAGTCTAAGCGCCCCAATGTGTTTGTATCGGCCGATTGGGATTCACCTACCCCCTTGTTGTAACTGCCCCCATGTTTGTCATATGCATGCCATCATGGCTGGCATATAATTTCTGACTGTCACGCTGCGACCTGTGGCGGGCTCTGCCCTGGGCTGTTCTTATAGCCGACGCGAATGCCACTAACTCAGCTACGCCCCCTGTCTCTCCTCAGGACATCCTGACATACTGGCGATCATTCTGGGGACTTTTCTCTGGCGCTGCCACCACTTGATCCGCTATGTAAGCCCTCACTGGTTACCATGCTCACCTGCCTCTTGGCCGCACAGATGGACAATCACTGTCTGTGGAGCTACACGCTGGTGGATGCCAGCTCTGCATTTGCTAGTGCCTCAGAGCGGTGCCGCATACCCCTGCAGCGCCTTCCCTCGACGGCCGTGGTTACTCTGGTCTACCAAGCGTGCACCACCGAGTCGCTCCCCCGTCCACCAATTATGTCGCGCCCAGTTTGCATATAACAGGCCGTCTGCTCTTGGTCCATGTCCTGCATTCGCTAGCTGGAACAAGCACAATGTGCGACGCTTCCTGACCTCCCCGGCGCTATCTGGCGCGGTTCAATCGTGTTGCTGATTTTTTACCATTGCGATCTGCCAATCAAGGGTGCATTGGGTGAATTGTCAGATGGATGCTGCTGATCCTGCTGCCCGCAACACAGTGACCTGGGTGCAACAGGGTTGCCTTAGGTGAGATGGCTACGTCGATGAGCCATGGAATTCTGTTGGGACGGTCGTCCACGTGGTGTGAGAATGCTGGGTATCTGGGTGAGATAGTATGCTGATTCGCCACTTTGGCCTCATCGGTTACTCCGGAGGTGCCCACGCCCCGCCGTCTCTTCAACCTTGTCCCTCTTTCACGTCCAGCACAACACAACGCGTCGTGCAGCCAGTTGCGTATAATACCGCCCCCCCCTCCCGTGAACACGCCTGTGTGCACCCCGGATCCCCCTCTGTGTCTCTATTTTTTCGCCAACCGTTGGCAGGTTGGCCCTCCCATGGTACACCGACCCCCACGCCTACACCATGCGAGTGGAATGCCATTTTCTTCTTTCCCCTGTGGGCGACCCACCGCGCCCTGGTCGCCCACTGCCAGCCCCCCCCCCCCCCACCGGTCCCCCATGTCTCCCACCCTATGTACCTCTGTTTTCCACGTATGATGGGATACCCGCTCAGGACAGGAACCCGCCCAGACAGTACCCCCAGATTATCTGCCACTGCCCCCGGGCATGGAGTATGGGGCGACCACTTCTGTGATGTCCACTTTGTAGCACTATTTACTACCTTGCATCGTCCCGCCGCCGCCGTGACCCCAGCCTGCCAACCTGCTGACCCTTGACTTGGGGATGTGGGTGACTCAATGTATATTGGGCTGGCCTCCTGAGAACACTGCAGCTGTGGCTTTGGACTTGTATTACAAAAAAAAAAAAGAAGAAGAGGCACCAGCGGCCGCGCCACAAGAAGGAGAAGGAGCAGCCCCCAAAGAAGAAGAGGCACCAGAAGGAGCAACCACAGAAGGCGACCCAAGCCCACAAAGAGAAGGGGACGCAGCCCCAGCTGCCGCTGGGGAAGAAGACTACAGACCCGAATGGGAGAAGGAGTGGGAGGCCGAAGTGGTGGTCGAAAGCATTAAGGAGATCACTGGATGACAGCGCGCGCTATACCTGGTATAGCGCGCGCCGTAAGGTCCATAGCGCGCGTTGTAAATATGTTGCGCGCGCTACACTGTTGGTGCCCATGAGGACCTGTACTGTTGCACACTTTTCAGATCTTTCAGAAAGTGTTTTTGCATGTGTCTTGGGTTGGGTGAGCAACAGGGAATGTTTTTGAAAAGCAAGGGGTTTTTGAGAAACACAGGACACTGGAAAAGGCATGGTTTTGAAACATTTTCCGGTTTTGAAAAATTTCAAAAACGGGACAATATAGCGCGGTAGAGCGCGCGCAATAGGCGCGCTACAAAGGTCATATTTTTCAAAATTTGCGCGCACTATGGAAAAAATGCACCATTGCGCGCACGCAGGGTGGTGATTGATAGGTGCTGATAGCCACAGGAAACTGAGGTGGCAGCAGTTACGAGAATTTTGGGCCCAGTGGGATAAGGAATGTGAAATTCGAAAAAACTGCTATGCAACGTCCCCCATTGACTGGGAAGGCATTGTGGCATCTTGCAAGCGAATGGCAGTGTGTCTATCCACCTGCCCTGATGCGAGACTCCGGCGCATTGCCCGCCTAGCAAAACTCCCCCCTGATCTCGATCTCACTAATCCAGATGTTATAATCTACTGTGTCCTGGGTCCATGGTGCCCTTATGTTGGCCAATGTGGTGGTCGGCAACCAAGAGCGCCCATCCTGAGGTATGCAGAGCACGCTCAGCGAGCGAAGTCTTTGATTCGCCATTTCATTGGCACCCGACACAAAATTCTGCGAGCCAATGCAGGGTTCAGCAAGACGCCTTCCCTGGCACGCATTTTAGCTGCGCGAGGACCGGTGTCAGGAATCATGCTTCCCATTGAGCGTGCGACATCCACTACTATTGATTCTAGAGAGAGATTTTATGATTCTTTGTTTGCCCCCACCGCGAATCAGATCCAACCCAGAGGGTCGCTGAATGATGCGTTATGGATGAATGTCTTCAACCACAAACTCGCACCTACCACTTGTAAGGCCTTGGCTATACAAGTGAATTCTGTCCTTCAGCAAAAAGGCTCAAAGTCTACCCTCAATGAACTGATTGCACTGACTGTGGAATGCAAACACTATGTGAAACCAAAGGTCTATGAAGCATTGTTTAGGTTATTGCAACGTGTACTCAAGGAAAAGTGCCGCTTTTCCATGCCTCGACGCGTGGTGCTGCGAACCCCTACACCGTGCACAACGACGCAGCGCGCTATAAAAGTCACGGTGCAAGCCCATTTCTCCAAGTCACCTATGCCTGCCCCCCTCCAAGACCTTTGCAAGTCTGTTGTGTCTACGTCAAAACGGGCCCCTGTGCGGGTGTGTGACATCCTGAAACGAGGTCCACGGCCAGCCTCACCCACCGTTGTCCGGAACTGTCTCTCGTCGCGACGACTCTTTGGACAATTGAAGTGCACCCAACCCCTAATTCAGGGAAAATCAGTAGGTGGGAAAGTTGACCATGTGCCCGATGATGTCTGGGAACTGGCCAAGCGAACGGCCCTTACCTGCATCAATCGGAAGAAGTGTCTGTGTATGGCATGGATGCGGCAATATCCCTGCCTGAGCAACGCCATTGGGCATGTTATTTTTCGATTCCCAGAGCAGTGGGCGACAGTTTTCAGAGTTTCAGCAGGCACTGTCCTGGGAGGTCACGCACGGACAGCATGCCTCCCGACAGATGACGAGGTCCAGTCTCAACTGAGTATTTTGCAGGCACGCCTTGATACCATGAAGGTCCCACTGTCTTGTTTGCACCCAGACCCCACTGAACCCCTCATCGGTGTTAATGTCAGTGACCTCATGGCTGACTTTGCAAAGCTGTGTGCCCAGGACACAGCTCTCCTGAGTGTGCAGTTTCCTGACTTGTTGGGTAACTCAGTGCTGAACATATCCAGGCAGGTCCATGAGACGGGCATGGTGGGGGGAGTCTTTGATAAAGAATTGCACGTGGCCAGTGGAGTGTGCAGAAAATTGCTGGACACCCATCTGCTTATGGACGTGAATTTTTGAGACAAGTTCAGTATATGGGGATGGGGTTCCACTGTACGACATGCCAAGGTGCTTGCTGTCAAGGAAATTGTGCGGAGGGCGAGACCTCTCTCCATTTCAACAGGGCCTCAGCCCCATGTTCTATACAGACTTCCATTTAAGCATAGAGAACAGTGTGGGGGGGCACAGGGAAGGGGCCAAGTGTACAGATACATCTTCAGTGCACAGGAGTGACTGAAAAAACCGCTCAGCCTGGGAGGGTTCCAGCAGGTCTGGATGTCCCAGATGCAGGGAACATGCTTGTGCCAGGACACCCATTGCGTTCTGCAAAGTACCACTGAAGCGGTATGCCAGAATAATTGGCAGATGCCTGCAGGTTTTGGTAAAACTTCTGTACCTGGACCGTACGACCATCGGGTTTCCCCTCATGCTGTGCACCAGAGATTTTGGTCAGGCATGCATACGCCTATCCTCTGACACCTCCTGTGTGAAAGTATGTGAGCAAGACATGCAGGACATGTATTGGGAAACCCCAAGGAGGAAGTCCTGCAGTCTTTTACATGGGCTGTCTCCCATCTGGGTAACCAGCGCAAGCGCCCCATCACGTTCTTTGCTGTACACAGGGGAGGTGACAAGATACTTGACAGACTAGGGAAGGGTGCTGAAGATATGTTCTGGAATATAACTGTTTCCTTTGTATTGCAATATGTGAAGTGGGAACTTTTCATGAACACACTCTTTATCCAGGGCCCCTCATCATGGAGCAGGGGAAGGCAGGGGTTCCCATCGGTGGATGCCTGTCGGCCCCAAAGTCAGAGATGTGGGCAATCTGGAAAGAGCACACAAACCTGCATGAGGACACGTCCAGTTTTCAAGAGGCCTGGCAAGCAGAGGTTAACGACCAGGGTTTTCCAGACATACAAGTGGTGGTGCCAGGTCCTACTCAATTCACGCCACTGATGGGGCAGGGCGACTTCGTCAGGTTTGAAGGGATTTGGGCGCATTCGGACAGGGCGTTTGCCCCGGATAAGGCGACAGAACACGTCAACACATGTCCGGCGGCAGGGTTCTGGGCGCCAGGTGAGCAACTAATTGCGTGGGTGTCCATTGCAGGGCTCGAAGTGCCTATACTATACACCACGGCTTGGGACGGAGCAGCGCTGGGCAGGACCGAGTCCATTTTACGTTTCTCTCCCAAGCGGGACAAGAGGCTACTTAGGGATTTTTTCAGCCAGTTCACCCTGGCAGATTTTGTGATCCATGAAGTCTTCTCTCCACCCCGTCATACAGCCTGCCCCATCCCATGTGTCCTTGTAGCCCGCTTCAAAGACAACGTGCCCATGGCGTTTGTACATGTGCCAGCAGGTATGTTTGAAACTCTGAAAACTGTTCTTTCTACATTCCTGCATTCACTGTACAATATAAAGCTGAAGTGGGAACCGCATGACAGCGTGGCCCAGCTATGTGAGTGCGAGTTTGACAGCTCAGGACCTTATTTCTTGGTGCGCAAAGGCGTAGTACGTAGCCTGCAGTCAGCACTCAGGCCTGATTTTGAGTGGCAGCGCTGGCTGCGTTTGACGTCACCAAATGCCAGAGAGGTGCTGCGGTCGACCTTCCCCTCCCTCCTGCAGAAAAGTCTTCCGTACTGTTGCAGCACCCAGGGCCTGATTGCAAATGTTAGATCCCTGGTCTGGGGTGCGGGATGGCACTGCTACCCCAGCGACTGGTGGAAGAAATCAGTGAAGGGCTTCCTGAGTGAACTGGCACTGACCAGTACTATAAACTTTGCGGATGTGGACCGATGGTTTCTAGAAGGGAAAGAATTCAAGACCAGAGTTGGAGAAGATACATGATCGATGTGTAGGGTCGTGTCGTGTCGTAGGACATGCAGTGGTGTGTGGCGTGACCGGCGACAGGCAGGCAGGGCCCAACAGCCCCACCTTCTACGGGAGGGAAAGTGTGGGGGCCAGTGGGAGGGAAAGGGTGATAGGCAGAGACCGTGACCCTGTGGGCTAACTTTTTAAGCTCCCGAAGCCCGTTTACGGTGACACACAAAGCAGCATGCATGCACCTAAGTACAAATGATATAAGCAGGCTTTTGTGACAGCACCGCGAAAGGGATGGGTAGAAATAGGAGGAGTGAAGCACACAAAATTTGCTGCTTGTGTACACCAGAGCATGTCATGACAAATTTCTGCACACGCATGCACCCTATTTCAGACCCTACCATGTTCAATTGATTTTTGGCTGAGGAGTTGGTGCCTGTTGTGCTTTGCTGAAGTAGTTGCCATGGAACCCATAGCCCGGGGCTTGGGCTTGCCTCTACCAAGTCTGCGACGATCGCCAGATTCGCCAGATTGATCTGGGATCGCTTAGCGCAATGCCCCCCCTGCAGTACATGGCGAAAAAACTGAAGACTGATGCATGTGTATCCTTTGCGTGTTTGTTGCCGCAAACTAATTATGTTTGCCTGTTTAATGTCCCTGAGGATTCCATTGACGCTGTGCGCGAATTCTTGAAGCGTTTTCCCCCCCCTATCTATTGCATTCCCATGAAATGCGAACCTGAAGGCATATCTGTCACCCGGTGTGAGGGTTCCCTATCCACTGCAGGCTCGCTTGTTTTGAAAGGAGTCCCTCACTCTCCCCTGTCTCCCCAGGACATATGTGCCATGTGGGCACGCTGGCCTAACCGATGGTCGCCCAACTGCCCTTTGGTGCTCCAAAGCATGCTCCCCTCTATCGTTAACAAGGCCTTGGTGCTGTGCTCAGCACCCTTTTTCAGAGTACTGAATATCCAAGCACTGGTCCAGGGTTGTGGCTTTAAGTCATACCCCTGGGCATGGTGGTGGATTACTCTCCAGGTCCGATTACGTACCCTAGGCCTCATTTCAGAATTCACAGAGTCAGAATGTGGTACAACGAAGGTCAGCAGAAAGCAGGGAGGCCGAGGGAGGGACCATGTGACATTTGCTTTACTTAAAGATTGTGTTGTGCAAGTTTTGATCTAGTTGTGGCGAAAATCGAACACCAATCACGTTGTTGTTGCAGATTATGCTTTTTTGAGCTGTTGAGCCTCTGCTGTGCATGCTTGCATTGTGTTGTACGCCTCCACCTACTTGACAATTGTGGGACCACCTCAGTGCAGAGCGCCAACACATCTTGCACACAGCTGTCGAGGGTAGTGAACAGGTGTTGGCCGACAATATGGAGAAGGCACGCAACTTGCTGCCGTATACACTGGGCCAGGAAAATCGCGGGCCTTGGACAGGCCCCATTCACCCCACTAACCGTGCCTGGTTACATTGTGTATGCCATGGTGAGCAGGAGGTATGGCACAATGTACATTGGCATGGTTGGAAAGGATGGCCCCCGCAAATTGATTCTGCGCTACCATGAGCATGAAAGGGAGGGTAGGGCATTCCAACGGGTATATGGTAAACGGCTGAAACAACACCAGTTGTACGAGACAATGAAACACACGGGCAGTGCAGAATGGGTCATGATACCGTTGCAGATTTGTACAGAAAAGACAATATGGAAAATGGAACAGCAGTGGATGCGAACGATGGGGCGCGTGTTTAACAAGGAACACCGTGCGTGGAGAGGCCAACGTTGGCGCATGGTGGCACAAAACCTCAAGCAACATGCCGACCCCCACAGCACCCGCGAGTTGCGCACGATGGCACACAAGATTGTACATACGCGGCGATGCCACACACCAGCCCATACACTACTGGACATCATACTGCAGGCCAGGAGCAAGCTACAGAAAGGATTTGAGCGCGACACATACCACCTGTTGTTCCACAAGGTGCGTTCGCACACACACTTCCCCAGCTTGAGTCGTGTGTGGTTCTCCTTGCAGACGGCGAAGAACTCACCCAAGAGGAGTAGATGGCCCTCGTGGGTATTCATTCCCAGGCATACATCGTCGATGTGTGCTTCCATCTGGGCGCCTCTGGATATGAGTTCTTGTACCACAGGTCTCCGACGTAGGATGGACAGTATGTTGGTCATCAGCTCTTGGAAAAGAGCGGGTGCATTGGCCACGCCAAAGGGCATGACCCTCCACTTGAACATCCTCCCCCGAGGGGTGATGAATGCCAGGAGTTCTTGTGTAACTACGAAGTAAAGGCCCAAAGTGTTTCTCAGGTGAAAACCAGGTAAAAACCAGGTAAAATGGGGAAAAAATCAATAACTTGCTTTCTGCGTGTTTGCTCGCCTTGCCCTCTCTTATGATGTGTAACGGACATATTTGCATGCAAATAGGCTGAAATATGGGTGAAAATGGAGGTGTTTTGCCACTGTTACGTCTCCCGCACCACAACACCACCATGTACATGCAATTATTGCCCTGCTGCCTTTTTGCGCGCGTAAAAGGGTGTATTTGCGTGGTTACTATAAGTTTAGCTCGGACGCAAAAAGGGTCATTTACGCACGTAAAAGGGTTTATTTACTTGTCTCGTGAATTCTGTTGCGGACGCAAATTAGGCCTTTTGCGCATGCAAAATCCATGTAATTGCCTCTTCACTCTTAGGGGCTTCTCTTTTATGGGACATGCCTGGCAAGAAGACCAGAGCCAAGGCCGCTGTCCAAGCCCCCGGGGACCCGCAGCCACCGCCCAAGCCCGCACCTCCTCCCCGCAGCACCCATGAGCCCACCCGGCAGGTTGTTGATGAGTATGTGAAGGTGGTGGGTGGTGGGTGGGATCCAGTTGTTGGATTGTGCACTCTCGGCGAACGAGATTAAGGGGTTGCCGGCTATCCCCGAGGATGTTTTCTCGGTGAGAGAGCGGCTGCAAAAATTGCAGCAGGAAAAAGGTGAACCCTTGAAATATTTGTTGAGGGTCAACGTGCAGGCCGGTCCAGTTGCATTGTCCAAGGGTGTTTTGAGCAATTTTGCTTCAGGCCATACCACTGGTTGAGCCCTGCCCCAATGGGGATATTCTTGCAACTTAGTGCAGAGACCTTAACGGCATTGTTTGCCATGATGCAACGTGTCCAAGGCCCCCAACGGCAATATGTGTCGGTGTACAATGTGCCGGATTGTACCTGCGGCTCACTTGGAAATGTGAAGTTGGGGCTCAGTTGGGGTTAAAACGGCTCATTTGGGGCTAAGTGGTGTTTTTCAAGGGGTTTCATGTGAAAAGTTGTGGCTTTCGGGGTTGGGTTGGGGTTTTGGAATGTCCCCAAAGGGACACCAATCCCTAGGCCGAGAGGATTTGACCGGGGGGGTTTCTTTTTTTCGACGGCTCAGTTGACTGAGCACCCGACTGAGCCGTCAGTGAGCCGTCACTGAGCCGGCTCACTGAGCGCTCACTGAGCGCGCCAAATGGCTCAGTGAGCGCTCAGTGAGCGCTCACTGAGAGCTAATTGGGGGCTCACTCAGGGCTCACTCAGGAGTTTCTCCCCCTTTCCGCCCTCTCTTCCCACCCTTGCTGGCCCACACTTCACCCTTTTCACACCAACATTGGTCCGCAGTTCTCACCACGTCTTTTCTCCAAGAACTTGAGCGTGCATGCACACATACATACTTGCATACATGTACCCGTGGCAACAAACACACAAACATCCAAACACACACACTTCGTCAGGGACACAAATCGCCAAACATATACACACACATACACCATACACACGTCCACACACACATGCACATGCACAAATTGACAACCACATTCATTCTTGTGTGCAATTATCTTGCGTGTACATAAACACATGGCCACATTGAACCATGTGAAGTGAAGGGCTAGGGAGAGATGGTTACGGAGTTGGGGTTCGGGGATATGAACCTAACCATTTGCGAGGGTGTTCCTTGTTGCCTCATGAAAATGGCACCCACCCACCCCATACACACACACACACACCATGAAGCACAAATAGGGCACAAAGGACATTGCTCGCTTTTGTGAGGTTGATCATACAACCATCGTGACCTACACCATGACACATTGATACCCCTCCCTCCTTGTCCCCTCCCCTCCCCTTTCGTTATGCTGCGTTCCCCCGCTTCCCTCGTGCGTAGCCCTTCTGTTCTCTTGCCTGTCCCGTCCCCTTTGTCCTACCTTTCCTATTTTTTGGCCATGGCATCACATGCATGATGGTGGCGGCAAGGACGATGACATTTGCAGGTATGTTGTGCTATTATGTGTGTGGGTGCGTGTGTGCGTGCTTGCGTGCGTGTGTAGTTGTGCCCATGCGCATGTGCGCAGCTATAGATGGTTTGTTCGTTCTTGGTTTCTCTCATCCAGTGTGTTTGTATGTCTGCTTGTGTGTGTGGGGGGGGGGGGGGGTTGCATGGATCGATGCGTGAGTGAAGGTGTCTTTGTGTGTGAGTGGTTGTGAGTGTGTAACTGCGTTCTTTGGTTTCTGGTTGCCTAGGTTCGTGCGTGTATGTGGATTCGTGAATGTGTGTACGCGCAGGTGTGTGTGTGTGTGTGTGTTGCAGCTGTTGTTTTGGATGTTGTTGTTGGTTTTGGTGTTGTGTGGCATAGGCTTTGATTGTGTGCGCATAACATTGTGTTTGTGGCTGCAGACGCAGGTATGCTTGTGTTTGTGGTTGTGGCTGTGGTTCCGGGCTTGCGTACGGTTGTTGCCATGGCTGTTGTGGTAGCTGTCGTTCTTGGTGTGGTTATGGTAGTGGCTGTGGTTGCGGCTTTGGTTGTGGGTGTGGGTGTGGGTGTGGGTGTGTGTCTGCAAGCTGTGTTGTGTGTGGATTTGGTTGTGGTTGTGTCAGTGTGTGTGGCCCTGGCTGTGGCGAAGGCTGCAGTTGCAGCTTTCACTGTGGCTGCAGCCGTTCTTTGGGTTCAGTGAGCGCTCAGTGAGCGCTCAGTGAGCCGGCTCAGTGACGGCTCACTGACGGCTCAGTCGGGCGCTCAGTCAACTGAGCCGTCGCCAAAAAAAGTACCCCCCACCTTGAACCTTGACCAAGTGAGTATCTAAAACTTCTAAAAACATTAAATGCACATTACCTAGCATGCAAAACGCACAACAAACAAGCACAAAGACATCGCAATGCACAACTGAGCCCCAAATGAGCCCCAACTTCACATTTCCACTTAGCCACCAGTGAGCCGCAGGTACAATGTGGATCTGGAAAAGGAGGTCGGTAACCGACGGATGTGGTCAGACCCAAGGTGAAACTTTGGGCAGAGCGCCTCGATACGGACACACACATTTTTTTCCGCGAGTCCAAATTTCAGGCCTGGTCGGCCTACGGATCGACTCAGTCCGTGGGTCGGCGCGAGACCTTGAAAGGACCGTCCATCCCTGATTTGACGCAGCCCACAATTTTTGTAACGCATGATGAATTTTTTGCGCTTGGCATGGGTTGCCCGTCGCCAGACATCGCAGTGAAATACCCTGTGTCCCGGCATCCGTTGCCGGATCCGCCCTCTAGGACCCCCGAGGAGTATGAGGCCACAGGCTACCGTTTGGTGGAGGACATTCTGCCAGGGGACTTGGTAGATCAGTTATGTGCCGTGCATTTGGAGGGAGATGGGAATTGGGAAGACATTCTCCTTCAGGGCCACAACCAAGGTGGTGAGCGCCGGCAGACCGCCCCGGGAACGGTGAACAAGTGGCTTCCCTCGGAAATCAAGTGGCGTTTGCTGCGCATTTTGGCAGACCTTTTCCCGGTGCTGTATGACCTGGAGGACCGGGAGCCCCGGTTGGTGGAACGGATGGACGCCCCCCCCTGGCGGGGCTACCAATGGCCGCACCGCGATTTCATGCTTACTTTGCGGGGTGCCGCGGACACGAGGGTGGTTTTCATATCCTTGCAGGATGATCCCCCAGAAAAATCCTTGGAAATTGCACCGGGGACGAGCCATGGAAGGAAGAGAAGATGGGAAGAGCAAGAGAAGGTGGGAAAGAAGGCCCTGCGTTTGGAGCAAACTGCCGCGGCGGCATGGGTGAAAGGGCAAGGGTGGGATTGCATTGCCGACTACTTGGAGGGGGACAATCTTTTACAAGTCACGGTGCAAGTGGGGGGGGTTACAATGACATGGACTGCTTGTTGGCGTTTGTGGGGAGAGAAATTTGCAGTGACTTGTGACCTTGCGTGGAAAGAGGGGAGGTTGGACCTTCGCGATATGAATGTGTTGAGAAGTGCTTTGTCCGAGATGGGGAGTGCCCACAAAGCCTGTGGGTTTGTGGTGACCCTGTGGGCCCACCTTTGGGTGGACCACATGTGGGGATTGCGAGGGAATGGGGTACCCTGTCCACATTCAGTGCTTTCAAGGGTGAGGGGAGGCATCACTCGTTGAAGAGTGAGATTAGGAAGAGGAGCTTCAAGGGGGGAAGTAAGAAACGGGGGTCTCGCCTACGGGGGGCACGCCGAGCACTGAGGAAGGGGTGGGCCAAAGTGCTTCGGAACGACAACCTGGACTGGGGGTTGTATGCCAAGGGGTTTAACGTCTGGCAGCCTTCTTGGACCCGCCAAGAGGCATATGGGAATGCAAGCAGTATTGGGAAAGGGTGATGCGTAAGGGGAAGTTGTAGGGTTTCTCGCATGTTTGTCGTACAATGTTACATTTCTATTGTGCACACTCAGGAGGTTTGGTGGTGGAATACCACTTGGACATGTGTGACGGAATGATTGGAACAATGCAAAGAAAGATCCCAGCAATTGCCTCCATGTTTGCTTGCACGCATGGCATGCATTGGACCCGGGTTGTGGGTTCGTGTTTGCGTGTAAGGGGTGGGGGGGTGGTCAAAAGCAGGCATTTACCCTGATTTTGTGTCGGTAAAAGGGGTGTTTTGCGTCCCGAGTGGAAAAAAACCTGGTAAGTAAAAAGGGCAATTTACGCACGCAAAAGGGCCTTTTTACGCACACAAAAACCAAGTAAAATCCCTGAAGCATACTACCGGGCCTCAAAGGTACAAGAGAACACTGCGGGTAGGGGTAGGGGACCAGTGTGCGTGTTTCCAACATAGAACATGGAGCATGGGGGTATTCTTAGCATGCCGGATTTGAATTTCATACTCATTTTTGACCAAAATGATGTTTTTGACCACTTCCTCATTTCTACCCCATTTTTGCGTCTTATTTTTGCTATTTACTGAGAAACATTACTTCGTAGTTACATGGGCGTTGGGCGTCAGGTCCACATGCCAGAACCCTCTCAGCTTGTCCACCTTGGTCTTGTCGCGGCAGGAGGCTATCTTCTCTAGGGTTGACTCCGTTTTAGGAATAGACCCGGAGTGATTCCGCGTCTTCTTGTTCAGCTCTCCATAGTCCACTACCAGCCTTTTGGCTATAGACCCGGCTTAGCCACCAAGAAACAGCGGCTGCAGTGTTGGGGGTAGTCCCCATCCTTGTACTCTAGGACCAGGCCATCCTCCATAACGCCGCGTCGCCACGGAACAGGGTTCCCAGGTCCCTGCCCTTCCGCACAAAAACACAACCCTTGATGCGTGGAATATCTGGGGGTAGGGTATGGCATTCACACGTTCTCGCGGCAATGCGGTGCATTTGCTGCTAGGTGTGCTGCGGGCGTTTGGTGCATATGATTTCTGCTACTGTGGGGCCTCGTTTCGCTGTATACCTCGTCACCTGTGTGATGTACTGTACAATGGCTCTGGGCAGTCCCAAGGTGTTCAGTGCTCTCTTAACCCGTTGCTGCAACAAGTGCAGGTCTGGGTAGTTGCCCATGGGATATGGAATGGAAATTTGGGCAGGGATAGTGATACCTGTACGCCGGGCAATCACCGATGCAGGAGACCATGCAGCACCCGCGGGGTTCGACATTGGCTATGGGTGGTGGACCCCTGCAGCCTCTAAGGCCAGACCCTTGATGGATGCCAAGGTACGACATGAAGACCCCAAGAAAGGACTCCATGATGTACGTAGCCTGGGGCCTGCAACTTCTACCGTCGCCACATCAAGAATTTCACCGACACCAGCGCCATCCTGACGGGCCTCATCAAGAAGAGTACTACTTCGCGCCGGGGCCCTCATGCAAGAGCAACAAGTGTTTGACAAGCTCTACGACAAAGTGACCAATGCTAAATGCTTGGGCGTGCCTCAGGCACCTGTTGAAATTCTCCTGGTGACTGCCACCAGCAATGTGGGCGGTGGTGGAACGTTGTTCCGGTGGCAAGCACTAGAGAAGGAGGAGTTCGAATCGGCCATATCCCAATGGGGGACTGATGGGTTGAACCGAGACGGAACCCTAAAGCACAGCTACCCTGAGGACAAATGGGTCCTGGTTCCCCGGGGCCATTGGAATTGGAAATGGAACCAGGCAAGGGGTAACTATTCTACCTATGAGCAAGAACTGCTCGCGGGTATGCTGGTGCTATCTTCCCAGTCCCGACTATTGGGGAACAACCCTGTGGTTTGGTTGTGCGACCAAGAACCGGTGCGCACCTTCCAAAAGGGACCCCCACCTGAGGACCTACCTGAGCCAGCTACGGCTCTCAGAATCCATACGGCTGAACGCCTCCTTAGCTAGCTCCTCAGACCTTGCACCATTCATGTCGTCGAAGTTGTTGCGGGTTATGTAGTCCGCAAACTCGTTCTTGACGCCCTGGATATGGTGCATACACCTTGACCCGAACATGACCATGATATCATGATATACCATGATATATCAAACCTCTCGATGGACTCCGACAAGTTGAGTACCTAAAGGAGTTTGGCGATATCTGCAAACGCCTGGAGAAGCATGGGGAACCTGTCCTGGTCAAGCAGGAGCATTGGAAACGTGATAAGACAGACCTCTGGCATGAAGACCGGATAGTCGGGCCTAGCCGTATTCCGGCTCTCCTCAAATGGACCCATGAGTCCAGTGGTCATGTTGGTGCTGATCGCACCTTGAAGCTGTTCAAGAAGTGGTTCCACACAACGTGGAGTGATGATCAACTACCAAAGACCCTCCAGCCTATCATGGACAAGTGCCCGTGCCGGTCCTGCAGACCTGGAGATATCAAGGATGAAGGCCTCTATTCGACCCTTCCCATCCCACACTGTGCCAACAGTGTGCTCTATGTGGACTATACGGAGACGTCAAAGTTTGGGGGCTACGACTTCGCCCTAGTGGTGACCTGGGGGTTGACCAGGTTCACCCGAGTGTTCCCATGCACCAAACACATTACCGGCGAGGAGACCATCAAGATACTCCCCGATGAGTGGTTCAAAGTGTATGGGGCACCCGAAGAGATCAATTCCGACGAGGACGTCAGAGTAGGCTCAAACACTGGTTGGTACAAGAGAGTCCTGAGGTCCCTCAATGTCCAAGTGTCTACGCGGATTCCCTATACTTATACGAGTAACCCCCTATGTGAGCGACAGATTCGAGTTCTCAAGGAGAGCGTCACGATATGGTGCAAGACTGAGCGCACCAAAGACTGGATGAGACTACTCCCCGTCATTTCCCTGATGATGAACACCCAGGAGAGTTCAGCCACTGGCTACTCACCGCACGAGCTATTCATGGGGCGCCCGGTGTGGTTCCTACATGCCCCCTATCCTGAGGAATCTTACTCTACAGTGGGAAGATGGGTGAAGGAGCAACAAGACAAGGTGGACAAGGCCAAGGCTATGCTCCAGAGAGTGAGGGAGCGACAGTGGGTCAAGAAGAACAAGCACCGAGTGCCTGCACAGTCGGCTACCCGCCTGGCCTCGCTCTACCAGCGATGATCCCTACTTTGGGCCCTACAAGTGGCCGGTCACCGCATCACAGTGCGGTGTTCTCCCCGACTAGGGGGGACCCTGGTTTGCGGAGCTCAACAGCTGAAGCACTACTATGACCCAGAGGATCTCTGTGGGGAAGAATGGGAACTGAACGACGAGGACATCGCCGCTCTGGACCTACAGGGCGCTGCTAGCCCCATGGAAGTGGAAGGGGAGCTCCCCGACATGAACGCCGAGGAGATGGCTAAGGAGGGTTTCTACATGGGGAAGTCGATCCTTCCCCACCGCTACCGCCAAGGGTGGCAATTCCTCACCCTCTGGGAAGGGTTTGGAGTTGAGGAAGCTACCTGGGAACCTTTCTCCGCCTTGGTGCTCCCTGAGCTACCCCTAAATTCTGTTCTGGTTGACTACTTGTCCCAGAACAACCTAGGAAAGTTGCTGAGGCTCGCTGAGACGCTTGCCTCGCAGACGAAACCTAAGGACTGAACCCTTCCTATACCTGCCTATGTTTGTGTGAGTGTGCTAAGCCTGAGGACCTAAGAGCAAGCCGCAGAATTGGTGTCCCGATTATACCCAAGTCTGCACCCTTGCTAAACCCAGCGGATGTCTTTACACGGTGCGATGTCATCAATGGGGTACGCCCCAAGTCTCTCCCCCCCTAGGTGCCCAATTTCTGTGCTGGCACCAGAAAACCTGGGGGGAATACCCAGCGCTAACGCCAAGGTATTGTTTTGCCCTACTACCTACTACTGGGGAGGGGTGGTCAAAAGCTATGAGGCATGAAAACGCCTGTTTGCTAAGCGACCAAAACCTAGGCTACCATTGCCACTGCCCACCGAAAACCCTGATAAAATTTCAGGAAACTGGCGGGACAGTGACACACACACACTACAGGTCCTACACACCCCACTGTGGCCTCAGCCTTCGAAGGATGAGCGAGCAACTCGATCCGTGCTCTGGCCCCCATCCAGGCCTGCCACACCTACACTCACACGCTACTTGGTGTTGTACTTGAAGGAGACACAGGCCCTAGTGGCCCACCTGTGAGATTGCAAGAGAACACAACGCTACTAAGCGGCTGTGGCCTAGCAGGGACGCCACTACGCG